>JAPYYW010004127.1:0-12335 GCA_030522545.1 Cremastinae sp. A BG-2022a
GACTGACCAAATTTTTTGAAATTTTTTAAATTCGATTTTAAGACCCTATTCGATCGGAAATTTCCCGTAGATAACGAAAATGTTAATTATTTGGGGCGAAATTGAAGAATTCATATCGAATGAACCAAAAAACTGTATTTTGGATCAGTTTATTTTCTATTACCACGAGGGCGCGAAGCCTGCTAGTATTTCAATAAATGCGGAAACAAAATCTAGAAGTCTATAGAACAAATATATCTTGTCTGAATATCGAAAAAGATATTTGAAACGGTCGTACCTTTTGTCGTAGAGAATTTTTTTAAACGCATCGAGCAATACGTTTTTCGTAATGTCAGTGTATTCCAGAACTATGGCAAAACCTTTTTCCTGGATAAGTGCCGCGTTCGTTGGTTGATCGCCAAATGCGGGTATCGCTATCATCGGGGTTCCCGAATAAACGCCCTCGGTCGTGCTTAACATTCCGGCATGAGAGATGAAGAGCTTTACGTTCGGATGACCTTCAAAAAATTACCGTCGTCAAATAAATTGGTGCTCCGATATTGATGGAAATGAGAAAAGATTTTTCTCACATAATACGTCGTACTGTGGAGCCCAGTCGAATGTTTTAACATTCTTTGGCAAATCGAACGTTGTGACGTTTTCCCATTTCATGAGGACCCTGTGTGGCAATTCGGCGAAAGCTTCGATAAAAGCTTTTCTCTTTGAATCTGACATCGTCGATGACTTTAGCATCGATCCCAGACTAAAATAAATAACCCCGTGCTCGCTTCCGCTTATCCAGTCCTCTATATGCTGATACCAAAAAAAAAACATATTTTTGCTTCGTTTTCATTCGACATACACGTTTTGTCTCATATTTTTCGGGCGAACCACGAAACATAAACCATTGTTCAACGAAGTACAATCGACTTCGCACACGAGCTATTAATCATCGAGAATTCCTTTATTCTGGCGATCATTCTTGATATAAACATTGAAACGGGGAAGACAGGAAAAAAAATCGATCGAGATAATAATTGAACATATCCCAAGTCTTGAACAATACTTTCTATTTTTACTTCAAACGTTTGAATTACTTTGTGTATAGTGCACTATTTTTCCTGTATGAAGAGGTATATTTTTCTTTGCGTTTAACTATATTGGTTATGGCTTGCTAAAATATCAGAGAAAAGTTTAGATGGGAATAATCTGAAGCAGATTTATTTATTTGAATATATATCTTTAAAATGACAATAAAGTGAAAAAACCTTAGTTAGGACGTTTATCTATAAATTTTATAAATATTATGTTTTATAAATTCTTTGTCTGTCGGAAAGAAAAAAAAAATTGTTGAAGAAGATTAGCTTTTGGCATCGAAATTGTTGAAAAAAAATACCTTTGGCAGAGGTTTATTCGGCTGAAGGTGAATACCGCTGATCTCTTTGATGCCAGGAACGAGGGGCCTTGCGTACTGAAGGACAAAGTGAGAATTGACGAGGATGAGGCTGGTATTTCGAGCGATTTCCGACAGATCCGGAAGATCGTCGCCGAAATATTTTCTGGCTATTCTCGTGGATTCGACGTTGTAACTCGCGTACAGCCACTTGTACATAATCGTCGCGAAGAGATTTTCCAGCCTGTCCCAAAAACGCATGTGGCTCGGTTTTCCGAAGAGAGAGTTCGGCACGTACGAGGGATTGTCGGGATTCCCGACACGCTCGTTCGTCCAGGGTGACAGAGGTGCTGTCCGGATTGCTATGAACGGAGCCCGGAATTTGTGAACGAAACCGAGATAACAATCCGCGTTAAATATCTCCGTTATCAACAAGTCGTACGTATCGTTCGATTCTATGAGCTTTTTCACGTTCGGATGACCCAGAGTTTCGCGACATACCATTTCCACCCCGGAGCTCAATACAACTGAAAAAAAAAATCACCAATTATTATCAAATAAATTAAAAAAAACAATTAAGATGGTTGAAATTAGAAAATTATTTATATCCACAATAAACAAAGCTTATTGTGTATTTGTATTTCGTTTCATTTTGTTTTAACAAAGTGATGTGATTTAAACAATAATGTTCGTTACTTGTATTGAAAATTCTCTACGAGAAAAAATTTATTTATAAAATATCGAGGACAGAAAATTATGAGGCGGTTATTATTATTTGCACCAAGAAAGTAACAGTATTTTATAATAAACTCTTTAATTACAGTATAATGTACAATAAATCATCTATGTTTGGTTTAATTTGTCAAACTTCAGTTTATAAATGCCATTACTTGGATCAGTACGTTTTAAGGAAAAGTCGAAAGATTAACAAAATTTTCATAAAAATAAGGTTAACTTTAATAAATTATTGTAGTCGTATATTTTAGTTTTTTTTCCAGTAGTAGAAAAAATATTAAGATAGAGATACATTGTAAATTTCATCTTTTTTCACTGAAAATTTTGCATAAATTTTTACTTGTATCAAAAATAGAGTATAAAGTTTTCTAATTTTTTCAATTGATCCTCAATTTTTTTAAAAATTCTTTCCGTTATTCGATAGTTAGGTCCACTTAAAAACTTGAAAATCTCATGAGAATACTTGTCAATTTATTTGCTGAAAAATATCCCATATAAACTATTATAAACTAATCCCATATAATCCCATATAAACTATCCCTAAACTTAACTAAATTGTAAAAATATATAATTCCCGAACGAATATCTACGTGTTACTAAATCTTGATTAAATACGTCTGTCGTAAGGGTGAGGGAAAATTTGAAAAATTACCATTCATCTCGGTTAATCGAGACTTGGTGCCTATAGCGTTAATATCCTTGGTATGGACTGGAACGCTCAGGGAACTGCGAAGGCTGATGTCGCGGTAATTCGGGATCGGTGTCTCACGCGGATGATGACTGACAACAGTGACGTCATTGCCACGCTTTGCCAGAGCCTCGACGAGGGGACGAAAAATTTCCCAGTGACTCTTGCCGGGATAAGGGGCAAGGGCGAGAATTCGAAAGCTCTCGGCTGTTGTGCTCGATGCTAAGACTGTCAGAAAGATTATTGACAAACCAACGTGGAGTCTCATCTGTGCTGAAACGTGTAAGAATAACAGTCAATCGATTTAAAAAAAAAACTTTTCTTTCGTATCACCCAGAATCACGAATCACAATACTAAATAAGTCACTGACTCACTGAATTATATTTTTGTTTCATTCATTCACCGAACGTAAAACCGAATCTCGAAATTTGTTAAATAAAATCATGGATATACGGAGGAAGCTGTATCTTACGGTGAGAATGAAACACGCTGCGATTGCGCTCACGGTCTGAGTGTTATGCAAACAGTCAACGATCCCTTCCACTATGCCTTTACCCGTTCTCACTGATTTTTCATCCGCCAAGGACGTTGCATGTATGCGCTTCCACGCTCTCCTCTCTCTCTCTCTCTCTCTCTCTCTCTCTCTCTCGAGTATTATCTTCCTTCTCTACTCGTATCTCGTTTTCCCTTTCTCTCTCTCTCTCTCACTATGCTTGTTTTCTCTAATGCAGTTCCCCTTCCCTCGATGATAAGAAATCAGAACTCTGCTCTAACGCGTCATTCTCTCTAAAACACAGCATCAATCGAAAATGATTGATGGACTCATTCAAACGTCGCTCTTCGCGAGAATGAAAAAAAAAACATGAGAAGACAGAAACTATAATTTGACTGCTCGAATGGCATGCATTTTTTAATAACACGGAGTTGCAACTCGTTCAACTGGTTCAGCTTCAGTACGCAGTTATCGATGACATCGAAACATTTATCGAGACGTTGCGTAACTCGAAGAAGAAGGAGAACGGAACATCGCCGGTCGTCGTTGATAATTTTTTACTCGAGGTCTCGTTCATTCCTTTTGTTATATTCAAGTCTCTCTTATTTTTAAACGAAATAAGTACTATTTCAACTTCAAATATATTACACTGCAAAATGTTCTAATTAACATTTTCAAGCTCGAACAATTTTTGCGCACGGAATTGCTGGATAAGGCAGGGAGCTAGCATGGAATTGGGATTTGCGAATAGTTGAAGCGATGAAGATTGCGTCTGCCATAACCACGAATCAGAATTTAACGGAATTAATTTATCGAGGAGAATCGAGAGGTGAACCAAGCGTTTATTGCTTTTATTAGTTACCAAAAAGAAAAGGGTCTCAAACTTTCACTTTCGATTTTGCTAAAATTCGAATATACATGTATTATTATCTAAATTTGTTTTATTTATTCTGTCCATTATGCCATTTGGACTTCGTACAAAATACGCACAAGGTTCAAGGGAAGGGGGGGGGGACACTGACCATTTTATGTCTTTTTCGTATGATTTGATTATAGATTGAAAATATGCAGTGAGACTGATTCTGAATAACAAAGATTCTACATTTATGATAGATTTGGATTATTGGAAGTATATATTGAATGATGCATACAGCGAATTGAACAGCAGTAGTCTATTTTGCATTCGTACTAATCTTTCATCACTATTGCCATAAATTTTCACTGGCAGAATCATTTGTAATACACGTTTTTAGCATCGAGTTAATTCTACATTTATGATAGATTTAGATTATTGGAAGTATATTGAATGATGCATGCAGCAAATTGAACTGCATAGTAATCTATTTTGCATTCGTACTAATTTTTCATCACTGTTGCCATAAATTTTCACTGGCAAAATCGTTTGTAACACACGTTTTTAGCATCGAGTTAATTCTACATTTATGATAGATTTGGATTATTGGAAGTACATTGAATGATGCATACAGTAAATTAAACTGCATAGTAATCTATTTTGCATTCGTATTAATCTTTCATCACTTTTGCCATAAATTTTCACTGGCAGAATCGTTTGTAATACACGTTTTTAGCATCGAGTTAATAGTTGAATCTGACGATCGTCCCTTTATGAAATACATTTATGAACTTATTGATAAAACAAATATTGATCAAACTTTGGCGCAGGAGGTAGATAATAAACTTTTTTACAGTCGAATATGTATTTTACGATTATCCTATGAATTTTCGCGTGAATTGAAGTTAGTATAAACACACATTGAAGAAAATTGCCTATTTGACGCTTTGCAATTCGATCCATCTGCACAGGATTTGCAAATCCTCCGACTCGGCTCTTCTTCACCCCGCCGCCGGTTTCTCCCTAACTTTGATTCTGCTCGAACGAACCTTTACCCTCAAAAGCGATGAGACGATTCTGCTAATCCCCACACCCCTCTCAGCCAGCAAGAAAACACGGATCGATTTTAGCCAAGTGTAATTATCGATAACCAACGAGGCCAATAAATTACCACCACCGTTTTCTTACGTCGTTCCACTTTTTTTTATCTGTATACTATGTTATTATATTTTGCATGAAACGACCGCTACTATTCATTTTTTTTTATCTAGGTATTATGAAAAGAATCAAGACAAATTTATATCAATTTTTTTTCAAAATTAAAACGCGGGGTGCCGGAAATGCGGCGCGACCGGAGCAAAAAGAAGCGAGTCTGCGAAAGGTCACGTTGTAACGCGGAGAAATTGCTGGTAGGCTGGTTTGCACGCTCGATCAAACCCTTTTCCGCAGTGTGTGTGTGTATGTGTGTGTGTGCTTTTTTTGCAATCCTTGCAATCCTTTATCCTTTCATCCCTTTGGATGTGATGCTCTCTTTTTCTTCGTTCCTGCTCTCCTTCTTCCTCTCTCTCTCTCTCTCTCACTCTTTAACACTCTTTTTGTTTCAGCCTCGATCCTTCCTGTCGGACCATTTGTTCGCATCCTTTTTCGTCCTCCTCGCTCTTTTTTATACTATTTTAGCGCGCAGCTCGTTTAACCGCGAGCCAGACAGAGCGAACTTCGCGAAACGAGAATTTTTGTGGCTTCAAAGAATCGAACGAATCCCGTCGATGAGAGCCAAGTGCTAGAAATATTTTCCATCGATTCGTTTCGTGAATTTTTCTACAAAACGATATCGCGTTATAAAAAAAACGCGTCCGCGAGTTTTTATTGTACAGCGAAGAAGCGTTGGAAATTCGACTCGCGAATTGAAGGCCAAAAAAAAATTCAATTTTATCGGAAAAGTTGGGTCCGGCAAGGCCGAAGTTTCGCAAGTGAGGCGACGCGGGGGGAGTAACTTTTTCTCGAAATTGAAGGCAATGGAAATTGGTTTCAGGTGCGCGATGGTCGGGTGAGAATATTAGAGGCAAAGAGGCCGGGCATGAGATACGATACTCGGGAAAGAGGCTTTAAACTGTACACGCGGATACAAATGTAGGAAAGAGAGCAACAGAGGAGAAAGCCCAGAGAACAGCAAAAGAAAGAAGGAGGAAAAGTGTTATGGCCCGGGCTCGTTCACCGAGCGCCGTAAGCCGGTGCGCGCGCGGCTATACCACCGGCTCTGGCGACAGGCTAAATGCGCAAACTTTTCAAAAGCCACAATCGCGAACAGAATCAACGTTCGACCAAGTTTTCCCTTCGTAAAGCTCCGAAAAAGGAAGCGGGAGCAGGGGAAAAGCAGAAGAAGAAGAAGAATAAGGAAAGAGGAGGGAGAGCACGAAAAATAGAGGAATGACGAAATAAAGTGGGAAAAGGAAAAAGCTATGCGGTGTATTGCTGGCAAAGCTCGCTCGAATGTCCACGCACATACGTATACAGGGATGTCTATGTTCGAAATGAGAAAGGGAGAGACGGAGAAAAAGAAAGAGAGAGAGAGTATGTACGTATAAATATATATATGTATATGAAATTCGTACATAGTGTTACTCTCCCTCCAGGCTGAGCCGGTTTTGCAAAAAGGCCGAAACTACCTAATGGGAATAGTTTCGCTGAAAGTTCGGTCAGAAATTAGAGGAGGACAATCCTCTCCTCTCGCGGGGCATGTTTAATGCAACCGACTGGACTGTCATGCCAAGAATGCGTCAGTTCGCTAACTCCATTCGGCGAACGATCACGTACGGGGTGTCCCCATTCACAATTGATGAGAGTCACCCCTCATTTTCTTATATACTTCTTCAATTAACGGAAGAATTTATATTACCCTTCTGTACTAATTGTTCTCGCCCCTATATACATATATATTTCGATGAGAAAACTTTTCGATTCCACTCTGTATTTTTAAGGTATTTCGATGAAATATAAATTGTTCAAGAGTTCTCGATGAAATTCAGCATGCATTGAATATATAATATACGACTCGTGGCAAGTTCTTCAAAATTAATTTCTTTATCTCTGATAGGAGCTCACGTTAAAAGTTGTCATTTTATTAAAATATTGCAAGCTATATACATATGATATACGATTTCAACAAATTTTTTTTGGTATCAATGAATCAGTCTGTCATTTTACTACAAAATGATCAATAAATATTTTATGTAGTACTCGATATTAGCACCTGGTTAAAATTAATTTGTAAATGTGAATATCAAATGAGTTCGTATTTCTTGGGACGAAAGTTTGCAAGAATAATCGACACAGATGCTCGCTCAAATCCCTTTCCGCATATTCAGGGCATTCTCAAAATAGTTTGGTAAAACGTAATACGTCATTTGAAAGCGTCAGAGCGGGTTACGAAGAGAATCAGGATGGTGCTCAGTTTCATAAGCTCTGATTGTCAGAGAAACGTTGCTCTCCTTCTCTCAATTCTATACGTATATAAACCAACATTCCCCAAATGTCTGTCGTATACTTAGAAACTGGACAGTTTCAGGTGAGAAAGCTTCCACGTCATCCTAACACCAGAAAGTATCCTCTTCTCGGCGACTCTCTCTCCCTCTCATTCTGCACCTGTCCCTTTTCCGACCTCGTCCATCCCTTATCACCGGACCTGCAGACATTCAACCCTCTTCGGACTCTCTATACGAGACCGCGATACGTCTGAGCCACTCAGAATCTTCTCCTCTTCCCAAAATTAACTTATTCAAGATGTGAAAAAGCTTTTTCCTCTATCTTGTTACAAAAATTAACATTTTTACCCAGTTTTTGTTTCTATCATTTCCTTGACGAATCAGTTCATGCTTGTTCATTTTTTGGCTCCATGCAAACTGAGAGATACATACATGGTGATGTATGTACCATAATGGTTGGAATCGACCCCCTTCGATTTTACTGAAATTTTCTCAGAAGTTTTCTTTTGCCATAAAACTAAGTTCTGCTAAAGGTAATAAATTTTTACAAATGTTTTCGAAAGTTATTTAATTTAAAACTATCGTATAGTTATAGACGTGAGTCACAACTTCTTTCATAGGGAATATTTTGGACCGTATAATAAAAAGTATACATTGAAAAAAAAATTCAAAAATGATTAATTGGAAAAATATTGAAATTTTAAAAATCATAAAAAACTGGTCGTCTATAAAAATATTTTCGAGATAATTAGAAAAACATGTGTGGAATTACTTAAATACAATATATTCAATTATATTGTAATCAGTATGGTTGTAATTTTTATTTTCGTATAGTAATTTCTATCATACGTTTATTTCAATATGGGTTATATTACAGTACAAATGTCTCTGTTATTCTAGGTAGTTTTCTGAACTGAGCGCTTCATTTATTGAATCGAATAGCGTGAGAAATGGGGAGATATTCGAGCATGTATTCGTACCTTATTGAAGGGTAAAAATATGAGGGAATCTACGCTCGAGTATAGCTCCGATAACGTGATCCAACTCGACGAGAAAATTACGAATAGCTATGCAGGAGAAAACTTTGCTTATCATCAATTTCACGCGATATTTACCGTAATATTTCTCTCTGTAAAATATCTGCAACAAAACTCTTCGTCCTTGGCATCGTTCCATCTTATTCGAAAAGTAATTTGTGCCAGAACGACCTGTTCAGCCCTCATGCGTTCTTTCGCTGACTGAGCTTATACAGGGTGTCGTCAGATCTCAAAAAAAAAATTTTACAACAAGAGTCACCAAAAATGTAAAAGAAGGCATTAAAACTTTTACGTCTTGTTAAAAAAAATTCTGGTTCAAATTCACTTCTAAAGGACTGTCTAATATTTCAGAGATTCAAAACTCATTTTACGTTTTAATTTCAAACAATTATATTTATATTAATAAGTATACTAAACGCCTGAATATGCAGAAGTCCCACTGGTTTAATTTATTAATTTAACATTATACAAAAAATACACCTTTTTATACGAAAACAATTAACTAAATTAACAATTAACAATTAATTAAAATTAAGGATATCTTCCAGGTCAAGTTGAATACTTTTTACAAATTTTTTTTCAACATGCTTTTTACTGCAATTAGGAAGTGCTAAAATAAAGAGTCAGATTTTTAAGAATTAATAATTATCGTGGTTATCCAAAAAAATGTATATTATTATATAGAGCATCAGCTACATTTTATCATTTATTATTGTGATCAATTAATACAAAATTCCTGTAATTTTAAGGTTTTTCATCTTACAGTTTTCAAAATGTTTAATGAACATAATAATCAGAGTGTTTTGAAAGGGTCTCTTTTATGGAGAACAATTGACTTTTGAAACTAAAGGTACGACATTGTATATTCAATGTTAAAAGTCAAATTTTCAATTACGAATATTTTCATTAAATATTTTCATTTGATTCCAGAAAAATATATATTTCTCTTTTAACCAACATTTTTGAAAGACATCCCAAGCATAAAAAAGTATCGTTCAACTTTTGGGACGTTTATACTTTATTCAACGATAAATAAAAAATGTCCATTTTTCTTGAACACCGTATGCTCTTACAAAATATGAGAACGTAGGGTGTGTTTTTCCTTTCTCTCCTATTTAAATTCTTCTTCGTTTCTTTGGCAAAAAAATGGTTGCAGTTTTTCATTTCCGACTTCTCTGACTCCGCTCTCGTCTCGCTAAAATAATTCGTTCTTCTCTTTGCTTACTCGCCGGTAATCGCGAATTCTCATAGGTCTCGTCGACGCAATAATTTATATAACTCCCGATTCATCATGATCGCGACTGCTTCCCTACAAAATTAATAGATCTCTCTTTTACTTTCGCGTTAGCTTTTCTCCGTCGTTGTATATATTCTTGCTGCACTTTTGCATATACAATAATAAAAGTTCATTGCATTTCGATCCTTATATTGGTCTTATGGAAATACGGGAATATTGGTCTTATGGAAGCATTAATGTCGATTTCTCGTATTTTTCACTCGCATTTGTTTCACCTTCGTTATCATTTATCTCCGTGATGACAAATGAAAAGAATAAAGATGTTGAAAAAAGTCGCCTCTGTTGTGTATGAAAAAAAAACTCGCGGAGGGAGCAATTCTCAAATATTCGCGTTTTTTTCCTCCCAGAGGCTCTTTCAGCTCTTTCTCACACAGCCTCCATTCTCCTCTCGATTCTCTCTCGGTAAATACGCGTCGTTCAACCGTCGCCGGAAGCTTGGTCAAAAGTTGGGCGAAAAGTTCTCCGAGTCCCCTCGAGAGCACGTTATTTCATTTTTTACACGCTTTTTAGCCTCTCTTTCCATTCTTTGTCGCAAAATTGCAGAAAAAAATTTTGCATGCAGGCTCGACTTGAACATTTCACCATGATCTCATTCGTTTCGGGGTCGTTCAACAAATCATGTTCATTATTTACGAGATTCCGTTCGCCGGTTGGAATTTCTCTCTCAAGATCAATATTTCGTGCATATTGATCTAGAAGTGAATTGGAATTTTTCATTTATTGGCTATATCTGTTGAAAAATAAAAGAAACGGGGAAAATGGAGAAGATAAAATGGGGGAAAAAAAATATTCGCGATTACCCAAGATATTCGAAGCTCAAAGCGAGGTGGAGGAAGAAAGAAAAGGAATGGGAAGGAGAAAGGTTCGCGAGACTACGATAGGATCGGTACATCAAGGTGATTTACGTTCCACCCGATCGAGCTTTCTCCTCGTGAAAAATTGATCCCTTCTTCCTCTCGCTCGCGACCTTTGATCCAATATAAAAGGCGATTTATTTTTCAGTACTTTTTTACAACGAAGATTCATGAAACATTTTTTTCAGATTTCTTTCTCGAATACGTAAATCATGCGAGGCTCAACGCAGAAAAATTTTTTCTTCAAATAATTAAAAAATTCTGTTTATTTATTACACAGACCGCATATCTATTTTGGAATTCATCATATAATATTAAGCGCTCTAAATCAATATTTTTAGTCGGAATAAGATATTTCAAATATTTTTCTCTAATACGTAAATCGACACTAAATAAAATTATTTTTATAGAGTAAATGACGAAATTTTGTTCATTTATTCACCGGTCCGGTTAATTTGAAACTCACTGGGTGAATATCAAGCGTTTGAAAGCAGTGTTTGATCAAAATCAAAATTTAACAAATAAATACAAGTTTCTGCTCGAAAGCTCGATAATTCAACATTGTTTGGAAACTGTTGAGAGTAATTTGTATTATCGCACTAATGCAATTAATACGGTTATAATAAATGATAATTACACGCAATAGAGACTGCTCGGACAACCGCAAACGGGGGTCGAAGCTCTAGAAACACATGCGAAAATTGAATATTAAACGTATGCGAGAAACCCGCGCAATATCATTACCACAATTTATCAAGTTTGTCATAAATCCTGAATTTTCATTGTCGCCCGCTCTTCAACAAATCGATTTCATGATTATAATAAACCGCAGGAACAGTTTAAATTTTTACAAATCGAAAAGAATAAAACAAGACATTTTCAGACTTTACTAATGTCTGGAGCACAAATGAGAGGTGGAATTGAAGATATTATTGTTTAAGATTTTTAAAAAGTGAATTTTGGAAGGCTAACGATAATTGGCGATGAAAGAATGAAAGAATAAGCAGCCAGGGGGTGGATGAGAGCGATGAGGTCTCGAAGAACGTGTCTCGAAGTTTTAGTGGTGGGGGTTATTGGGGAGGTTTTGGGAGGTTTAGAGGGGCCTTGAGATCGGGATGAAGCGCAGCGCTGGCGGTAATTCTAGGAAATACCCGGTTGGCTTGAATGTATCGAATTAGGCTCGGAGAATAAGTGAGAGCGAGCAAGCGCGCGCGCACGGACGACCGCTTACTCCATTTGGAGCGTCCAGTTATTTGTTCGTTGTGGTCCGGGATAATTTGAGGGCTGCAGTTATGTGTACAATCTGTAAATCCTAAATGCACGTCTACGGGGGGACGCGCGGGGGTATACGGGAAAGCTCCGGGTAAAACACAGCCGTCGTGTGCTGACTACGGTGTGCCGGCTGCATTCTCGCGCTACGCCCGATTGCAGTTACGTTAATCGACGGATTCGCTTACCCCTCGACATCCTCGATAATTACAGTCCACCCCGGATGTTAATAGTCCATGCAAATTAGAAATTTC
>JAPYYW010004128.1:0-13800 GCA_030522545.1 Cremastinae sp. A BG-2022a
GCATTAAACGAAATTGTATGAAGTATACGCTTAGAATAATTGTAAAACATCAATTCAAACACGTTGAAACGGAAAAAGCGGCCGCGTTGCTGCTCGTAACTTAAAAATAGAGTGATACTATGAGTGAGAGAAAGAGAGAGAGAGAGAGAGAGAGAGAGAGGGGTGGAGGAAGAATGAAATGGATTGTACATGTTTGAACGTTCTATACCATATATATAATGATCTTTCTTGCCTTCTTGATGGAGGCCAGTACACAATCAGCGTGTGCACCAGATTTCCGCTCGGTTCGACTCCCTCTTACCCTCTTCTTACGACATGTAAGCCTTTTTCTCGCAGCAGCTTTCCTTTATGTTCAGTAGTCAAGCTTTTCGCGTGTGCCCGTGACTTTCCCTTTCTCTTGCCCCCCCCCCCCCTCCTCTCGTTCGCACTCCTTTCCAAGCATCATCCCCCTTCGCTTGGATGCTCAGCCCCAACCCTCCGGCCTCGATTGTCTATTTTCTCTCTCCCTGATGCACATTCACTCGCCTCGCTTCGTTCTCTCTTCCTTTCTTCGCACACCCATTAGGATAAGCCACCACCAACACCACCACCCCCCACCCCCCAACCTATCTCTTCGCCTCCCCCGACATTGTCTTTTTTCTCATTGCAATGTCCCTTTATTCGTCGTTGTCCTTTTCTTCTATCGACGCAGCTATCTCTCCTTTCTCTCTCTCTCTCTCTCTCTCTATTTTCTCTTACCTTTCTTCCTCACTCGAGCCTGAATAATTACTAACTGAACTCCAACGGCCTCGAACTCATTTCCCTTATATATATATGTTTATATGTATATATAATATCGTTATTGCGATAATGTGGGCAAATATCGGTGATATATTTACATATCGTTGATTTAACAAGACATTCTGTCATTTATTTCCATTTTGATATTTCCCTTATATATATGTTTATATATATAATATCGTTATTGCGATAATGTGCGCAAATATCGGTGATATATTTACATATCGTTGATTTAACAAGACATTCTGTCATTTATTTCCATTTTGTAGAATCAATTCTTTCTTTTTATTCAATTTTGGTCGAAATTCGAAATTTCCCTTATTTCCCTTATATTTCCCTTATATATATGTTTATATATATATAATATCGTTATTGCGATAATGTGGGCAAATATCGGTGATATATTTACATATCGTTGATTTAACAAGACATTCTGTCATTTATTTCCATTTTGAAACGACGTAACTTTTTTCATTGTCAAAATAATAAGCATGGATTGATGTTGATGTGGTCAAGGTTCATAAAGATTTTTTTAGAAGTACATTATTTACAGGGAGTAATTTGAAAAACGGTGTTAAATTGTTGAAATCTGTAAATGTATTATATGAAAAATTATTGTGTTAATTATCAAAAAGAATCACTATACGGTTTTAGAGTTACGAGCAACAACGCGGTCGCTTTTTTTGATATGTTTAAATTGATATTTTGCTGTTATTCTATATAGACGCCTATACTTTATACAACGTATTCGCATAATGTGCTTTATTCCGATTAGGTTTTATCTATTTTTTAAATATAGGATACACAGACATTTTTTTAAAAAATATTTTGAAACGATATATTATAAATGAAAAACACTAAAATATTCACTTTTCGTATGATTGAAAATTACACTGGAACTGACACTCAATTGAGCTTGTCAAATTATTTCTACGAAATGTTTTTCAGTAACGAACTACCTCACGTATTACCCCGACACTTTCTACTGGCCTACTGATTCAAATATTGTTTAAAATTAATACATAAAATGATCGCTAAAATATCTAATAATAGTTTAGATATGAATTAAATACAGATATATAATTGAAGAAAAAGAAAAATCATGGAAATATTGGGAAGAAAAAGGTGTGAAAGGAGAGTATAAGAAACCATGGGTAAGGATGAGATCCAATAATATAAGAAAAAAAAGGAGAAAAATACTGGAATTGCAGGGTATGTAGACAAGAGGAACAGACGATGCAACCCTTAATAAAATGTAAAAGGTTAAGAGAGATAATACTAGATGAAATTAATAGATATGTAGAGAAATGAATGGGAGAGGAAGAGGAAAGTGAGAAATTGGAGAAAAAAATGATTGGAATTATTAAAAGGAAAAATAGATAAGAAAATATGTAAGTTTTATAGAGAATTTGAAAAAAAGATGTAAGAAAAGGGGATGGAGCAAGAAGAGGAGAATAATTTGTAGGATTATAAATTAAGCGAAAAGTATTCTTAGAGAGAAAAATTAGGCTCTAGGCTGTAAATAAACTGAGATAAAATATGTTTTGTAAACAGCTATTATAAAAATCTGTACAAATAAAACTACTACTAGTTTAGATATAAATTTGAAATATATTTTTTTGTTTGAATATTAAAAAAAAAAGATAAAATGAGAAAACCCTTAGCTGTCCAACCATCGGGACGTTTACCTAACTTCTAACACACAAAACATCATTTATTTTCATCATCTGTATAAAAATCCCTCGAATAAACATAAAATTCATTTAAACTTGCAAAAAAAAATATTATCAAACGTATCCGAAAGAAAAATTTGATCTTCAGTGCGATTCGAACTGATTTTCTCCGAGTGTGGCGCGAGTGTCCAGGGTGCCCGGTCGGTAAGGCGAAACGTCGGGGTGCAGATCGTTATGGAAGAGCTCGGGGGTTGGGGGATGGTAGAGGGTGCGTTGGATTGCAGATTGAAAAGGTGGCTGGAGGGATGCTGCGAACGGGCGTGGGACGGAATTAGCCAGCGTGTGGAAAGTATAAGGGTGGGGGGTAGTTTGATAGAAGGGAGGGTGCGCGGGCGCAGGCGTTCGCCCATCTCCGAGGCAGGATGACGACGACGACGACGAGCGCCGAGAGAAACGCTCGCCCGAGGAACGGGGACGAGATGCTCCACTCCGGGCTCCACTGGACGAAGCCTCCAGTCGTTCGTTCGAGTCTGTCAGCCCCGCGTCTCTCGCGCCCTTAAACTCTCGCCTCCACCCCCCCGGAGAGCCTCGCGACCGAAAATTTCGAAAAAAAAGTCAAAATCTGGCGCCCGAAACGTATCACTCGGGCCAGTCGAACCTTAGCCAGGTCTGGAACCGAAAAAAATAAGGGTAATCGAGCTGCGTAACGAGCGAGACGAGCTGACGGGAAAAAAAACAACCCCCTGTTGGCTGAAGAGCAAAGAATAAAGGGCAGAGAATGGGCGTCGTATCGTTTATCGGGAAAAGGTGAAAGATGAGAGATGAAAAACCACCTGTCAATGTTTAAACAGATCCTGAGGTTCTTAAATTGATAAGAATATACTTGACCAATGAATGATGAGACGAGGGATGACGATTATTCGTTGTTGTTATCGGTAATAATAATCAGGCTTTCGCGGAAAGGCGAAATCGGCGTTTTCAAGGGCGTTAAAGAGGACCGATGACGATGACGCTTGCGAATAGTGAGAAAAAAGCTCGTTTGCGTGAGACGAAAATCAAATACGGGGTGAATTCGTCGCTCGACTTGGCCTGGACGTGCACCGGTTACGCGGACAATCACGGCTACCCGGGGCTCCGAAAAGATCATCGGACATTCGATTTTTCCAAAGCTCGAAAAATTTCGAATCTCGACTGTCACTTTGACAGCCCGGATCAGCTTCGTCGCTGCTCAAACGCGAACTGTTGGTGAACGACTCCAACCAAGAGGCAATGAGAATTTTTCAAAGGGGACAACCATTCGGATTTTTCAGTCGAAAGCTCGACGAGCTTTCAGCCGCGAAATTCGTTTTCGCCGAGAGAAAACGGAAAGCTGAGGATTCGAAGCGCTGATCAATAATGACGAGTCTTCGCTCGTAACGAGAAAGAAAGAGGGAGACCGACCGAAAGACGGCAAGGAAGAAAAAAGAGGGAGTCGACCGGAAAAAAAAGCGGGAAAAATGAAACGGTGGGAAATTAATGGCAATTAAAAGAATACAGAAGAATTATGTTGAAAGGTACGAACGATAAGAACTGTAGTGCGATCACCAAAAGCTTCTCCCTGTTTCGTCACAGTCAAGAGAACAACCGTCGATAGTGCAAGAATCGATTGAAAATGAAAATCGTGTCAGCAGATCGTTGAATAATATGCAATTGGACCTAAATCCGCTGCATGTCATAGGCATTCTAGAAAAAAAAAACAGGATTGCTGACTGTAACCAAATGCCAAATTGTGAATTATCGATAGATCGTGAAAAAAAGTTAGGATTGCCTCAAAAAATATGGTGTACATGTGAATTAGAACCTTGGACTGGTTATAATTTATTAAAAACAAAATCATCTTCGCTGGATACAAAATATTCTGTTCCAATCAAATGAATACCTATATGAATGATACAAGATTCGATAAAAAATTGAACATCATACCAGCAGATCATTGAATAATATGCAATTGGACCTAAATCCGCTGCATGTCATAGGCATTCTAGAACAAAAACAGGATTGCTGACTGTAACCAAATGCCAAGTTGTGAATTATCGATAGATCGTGAAAAAAAGTTAGGATTGCCTCAAAAAAAATGTGGTATACATGTGAATTAAGACCTTGGACTGGTCCTAATTGGTCAGAAACAAAATCATCTTCGCTGGATACAAAATATTCTATTTCAGTCTAGTGAATACCTACGAATGATACAAGATTCGATAAAAAATTGAACATCATACCAGCAGATCATTGAATGATATGCAATTGGACCTAAATCCACTGCATGTCATAGGCATTCTAGAACAAAAACAGAATTGCTGACTGTAACCAAATGCCAAATTGTGAATTATCGATAGATCGTGAAAAAAAGTTAGGATTACCTCAAAAAAATGTGATGTACGTGTGAATTAAGACCTTGGACTGGTCATAATTGATTAAAAACAAAGTCATCTTCGCTGGATACAAAATATTCTGTTCTAGTCAAATTAATATCTATATGAATGATACAAGGTTCGATAAAAAATTGAACGTCATACCAGCTGATCATTGAATGATATGCAATTGGACCTAAAACCACTGCATGTCATAGGCATTCTAGAACAAAAACAGGATTGCTGACTATAACCAAATGCCAAATTGTGAATTGTCGATAGATCTTGAAAAAAGCTAGGATCGCCTCAAAAAAAATGTGGTGGACATGCGAATTAGAACCTTGGACTGGTCATTGGTCAGGAACAAAATCACCTTCGCTGGACACGAAGTCTTCAATTTGCTTATTGAAACGAGAAAAACGAGAAATGAAGATCGATAACGGTAATCCACATGGGGATGATTGCGGTGCGGATTGTGGTACGACAATGCGAGCCAGAACACTGGCGATACGAATAAACGTCCAAGAAATAGGTGAACAGTGAAATAATGAATAAAGGAGCAACAGCGGCGTGAAATTGAATCAACCGGTTGGATTTGACTCTCAAAAAATAAGAGAAATTGTCAGCTCGGGTTTGCTCGATATTTTGTTGTTTTTTTTGTTTTTCTTTTGTTTTTTTATTTAATTTATTTATTTTGGAAAATCAAGTCTTCTCTGAATAATATTTTCTTCTTGAAAGTGTCGTCATTGTTATCGCGTGAAAATGATTCTTTCACGCCTTTCTCCCCCACACCACCCCTCTTTTCTTTCGATTGATCCAGTGCGTGCTCCAGTGAATTTTTCCAGTGCACACAAGTACTTTTCAATTTTGTACATTAAACGTCATAAGCATGATTCGCAGAGTGCGTGTGAATTCAGGCGTTTCTGAAAGACTTTTACACGAATACCTCGATAAAATTACTAAATATTCAAGAAACAACCCTTAAGAACGATTCTTACGAGAGACTATTAAAAATAACGATTGATTGGAACAATATCGATGAAAAATAATTCTTAAGTCATAGTTGAACTCCCGTCCACGTTTCTCTAAAAAGTGCCAGGTAATCGTTTGACGAATGACGAAAATAATTACACTATTGTGAATCAATTATTAATCGTGAAACGAAAAAAAAGAGGAAATGAGATAAAAAGAAGAATGAAAAGGGAAACGTTCGTGATTTTTAAAATTCTTTCAGTGAGCCACCTTGTTTATACTTTTCTCCACCAATACAAAAAATATTTATTCGAGGAACATTAGATGGAGTGCTGGTGGCGAAGCTCAGAATGAAAACCTGTTGTTGATGTTGACTTAAGCGTATAAAAACAATATATTAAAAATGTGTGTGTATTTGAAGAAAATGCCATTTTATAATTCCCTTTAAAAACGAGTTTAAAAAACGTGGCAGTGCTGCACGATTGTTCACCGAGAACGAAGTGAATAAAATAAAAAATTTTAAAACAAATATCGCAAAAATGGTCGACCTCGGTGGATATATCATCATTCTGATGAACGACAATGGAAAAATTAAACTTTATGGTGAGTCTGATTCTTGTTTCAATAAAATACGTCTCATCAAAGTAGTTGGAGTGAAATTTTTCTTTTCCTAGAAAGTCTTATATATTTTCAGAGAAATTATATAATATTACACAAAAAAATTTTTAATTACCTTTTAGAAGGCTTGAACGTATTAAAATTGAGATATTTATTTTTTATTCATCGTTATTATTTGTTATTTAAAAATTGTTATTATGTGGAGATTAACACGTAAAATTGTGTTACTTACTTATCAAAATAATGTCAATTAATGTAATTAAAAAATTAATTTGAACAATGGAACATAATTTTTGAGAAAGGCATCTGGGAAAGGAAAGGAAAATTAGAATATTTTTAATATATTCAATTTTATACATTCTTATACAATTTAGACTACACTTTTTGCTTTTATTGCATAGTACTTACTATACTAGATGTGTAAATTATACATGCACCATTTAATAATCTTTATGTCAATATTACATAATATACTTAAAATACTTGATTTTTATATTAAACACTATTTAGTATACTTTAGAATATACTTTTAGTACCTCGTAGCTAATTCTATATTTTATTTACATATTAAATCCTACTTACTATACCTTAGGCTATAATTCTTGTATATTAAAAAAATTTGTATAGGTGATTTTTTAAAAATAATCAGGATGATAATTCTGACATTTTGAGTATATTTTATACCCTCTTAAAATTTATATTTTATTTTACATTTTATTCTGTGCCTCGAACTTTATACTGTACAGACATTTTTATGAAATTCCTAAGAGATGCCTAATGAGCCAATTAATTAAAAATTCATCGATATTGAAAAAATGCTTAATCCTTAAATCGTTTGATCGTAGGATCATCAGCAGACAATGCCGACAATCCAGAGGTTGGCGACGAGATACTCGAGGTCAATGGCCGTACGTTGGAGAACGCTACCGACGCTGAAGTTAGCCAGTACATACACCAGGTAACAAAACAAAAACCATGCAATTTTTCTTGTTTCACTTCTTTCTATTTTATATTTTTACGTCCTTGAATTTTAATTAGTTCTAAATAAACTAATAAATTAGATTTTATTAAATTCGTCAAATTAAAATTAAGTATATTTTAGTTGTAGAGTCTTTAAAATAGTTTTTAGTAAATAATACTTCTTTGAGCATAAACTGCTTATTTGTAACTTTATGCCAAAAATGATGGAACACAAATTTGTTGGAAATTTAAGAATGTATACAAAATCTGAAATGAAAAATTTTGGTTAATTTTACATATCAATTAATAAAGTTTTTAAAATAGAACTAAGAAATAGTTATTAATAAATTGCACTTGGAAAATTAAATACAATTTGACAAAAAATGATGCACAAACTTTTTTTTTAATTACACGTCAGTAATTAATTGTCTCTGTATGGTTGTATCATTACAGTGCATAAAATCCGGAACGATAAGTCTTCAAGTCACGAGAAGGACAGGAAACAAGATGAGTGAGTCAAAAATTAATTTACGATATATTTAATCTCATAAAAATATTTTGTCAATTTATTTTTCGTTTTTGTAGTTTTTTTTATTCTGGAATACTATGAAGTTCAATGACATTTAAAGACAAATTTAAAGTCATTAAAAAAACTAGTAAAAAATGGCAACATTTTAAATTTTAAAATTGATGAAAAATAATTGTGTCAAATATGAAAATGATTCACGAAACGATTTCAGAGTTATTGGATTTTCAATCGTCAGATTTATTTTTCTGAAAGTTCATACATTTACCCTGAATATACATTATATAACGAAAGTTCAGTTCAATGAATTTATTGCAGATTTGACACTCATTCCCTTTTTTATTGTTCATGGTTTAAATAATTCTAATTGTCAAAGTTGTTAAAGAAGTATCAATAATATAATAAAACAAAGAATAAAAATAAAAAAAGAAGTAAAGTGAAAATATGAAAATAATTGAAAATGAAAGGAGAATAAATGAATGAGTGAATTTACTATGCCCTAACAATTCTCTTCGACAAAATTTACAAAACAACCAAAAGAAATAATTTAAAAAATCAACCTGAGATCGAGAGAGATTTGACTCAATTTTAATTCAATTTTTATGCCATGGTAGTCAGTCCACAGACAAATAAGAAATAAAAATAATATAAAAAAAGCATTCTTAAAACTAAATTATAAAATAAACTCACAAACTAAAGCTTAAGGATGTAAGGGACAGACATTCTTAGCAAAAAGTAAATTCTTGACCTCAAATTTGTAAAATCTAGACTCTGGCTTTCGCAAAAAAGTTGCCAATTATTTAATCATTTTTTATTGTTTAAATAATTAAATAAAAACATGTTTAGTAAAACGTTTTGAAATTACTATCTATACAAAATGAACACTACTACGAACATATAAAAAAATTAGCAAGAATCTTCATATTCTTGTATTTAGTGCAAATTTACGAATTTTCAATAAAAAGCAATATTAAATTTTAGCAAAATTGGAGTTTGATAACTCTTAAATCATTCAGAAAACATACTCAAAATTCAAGGTCATTCAATGTGTATGAAATTGAAAGTGTATGTATGTATTATGTATGAAAATTACAAAAAAAAATCTTATCAATTTTTTTTTAAATTAAAGGAAGTTTCTTCGAAGTACAATAAAGAGTTATGCTAAATTTTGAGTAGATTCATAATTTAGAATTAAAGATATTTAGGATTGAAAAACAGAATATTTAACACGGCCTCTTATGGGAGCTTACCAAAAATTGAAATTTTTAACAGTAAATATCTCAATTTCTATGTGACACGAATCCCCCTAAAATTTGATACACACATGCATGTCATATCGAGAAAGATTTGTTCACTTTTTCAACGAATTCCCAATAAAACGATAAAACTCGTCGTACAGTTATTGTATTTACCTTATACGTACAAATTATGAAAAATTAATAAAATTCTCATACTTAAAAAAAAAATATCCCTCATACATCCTCAAAAAAAAAAATTTTTTTAAACAAACTCGCAAAAACCAAAGTTTAAAAATAATAGTAAAAGGAAGATAAAGAGAACGAGAGGTGGATGGCTTAAAAAAAAGGTGGGAGAGAGAGAGAGAGGGTGGGGGGAGGGGGGAAGAGAGAGAGAGAGAAGAGTGGAATCGAGCAGCCTCGAGTGGAAAGGGTCCAAGTGGAAGGAGAACGTCTGGGGTCAGACGAGAGATCGGGGAGGGGGAGAGGGACCCTGACGGTGGATCAGGGGAAGGGGGAGGGGGAGGAAATTGAGGGGAGGGGGAGAAAAAGAGGAAGGAGTTTCTCGTTGAAAAAAAAGTGTTCCCCGGTGTCCAGAGAAATCTCGTGGATCGCTCGCTGCGCCCCAGGTGGGAGTGAAAGCCAACGGTGCGCCAGCGAGAAGGCCAGGAAGCGTTTTTCGTTGGCTCGAATGCCGGAGATGGCAAGAGCCAGGCTCGCTCGGCAAGCCCGAGTATCTCATCGCGCACCAACTCTGAATACGTTTTCTCGCAAAAATTTCATTCTTTTGGGGGATTTTTGGTGATTTTTTTACGTTTTTGGTGATTTTTAGTCGTTTTTTGGTGATTTTTTTGGTTTTTGGTGATTTTTTTTTGGTCCTTTTTCGGTCTCGATCCGGTCGATCTTCGTACCGGTTTTTTTTTCTTTTTCGTGGGTTTCTCGTCGCGACCAACGCGCAAGGAGATTCGTTCGGTAACTCGGGTACGAGGCTCCTCGATGGAAATTCGTTCGACGCTCGCCCCCTTCGTCGACTCTTTACTCGCTTCGGACCAGATTTTTTGCCAATTTCGCGATCGGTTGGACTATAAATGAGAGCTTGAAAATTCGTATACTTGGAAATAATAAAAATCGTAATTGAATGAAGTCTCGTTGAAAAATGGGGTTTTTTTAAAGTTTATCTAATACTTGAATTGTATGTCAATGTGTGAGTGTGAAGACAAATTTAAGTTTTTTTTTTCAAAGTCTTTTGAAAACTTGGATTGCGTGTATTTCGATGAAACATTTAAGGTTCATTTTCAAAGTTTTGTTTTTCTAAACTTGGATTATACTTTGAAGAAAAGCTAAAGTTTATTTTCAAAGCTTTTTCAAAATTTGGATTGTGTGTGTTTTGAAGAAAAGCTAAAGTTTATTTTCAAAGCTTTTCCAACATTTGGATTATGTGTGTTTTAAAAAAAAGCTAAAGTTCATTTTCAAAGTTTTTCCAAAATTTGGAATGTGTGTGTTTTGAAGTAAAATTAAAATAAAAAATTAAAATTCTTTTAAAACTTGGATTGTGTGTGCTTTGAAGATAAACTGAAGGTTTTTTTTCAAATTTTATTATAAACCTGGATTGTGTGTACTTCGAAGAAAAATTAAAGCTACGTTGGGATTAATTTGCAGTGAGTGAAAAAGATGCTGGAAGATTCATGGTTGGATTTATCAAAAAGATAAATCCAACGTTCAGTTAAATGAAAAGGCTTATAAAAAAAGAACGTTGATTTTTTCGTTGAAGTACTTTGAAGAGTTAGATCACGTGGTTGTTTTGATGGAAATATGAGTTTCTTGATGCCATATTTAATTTACATACTCTATAAAATTTAATAAATGTAAATATTGAGTGTAAAAACAGTTGGAAAGTCCACAGTTAAAAATATTAAGAAGTGAAGTTACATAAAATGTAAAAGAAATAAATTTTTAAACAAGTTTAACAAAACCTTGGATTATGTGAAAAATTAAGGTGCTCAATGTAATTCAATCGTTCGTGACCTTTCGTTTTTGTAAATTTTATGGTCCAATGGATGGAATTTAATGATTTTTAAATATTCAGTGTAAAAACCTATAAATGGAAAAACTAAAAAGTGGAATAATATAAAATTACCTAAAAAAGTTGTTTCTTAAAAACTTTGAAAACTTGGATTATTTGTGCTTAGACGAAAATTTTTTTTGATAATTTTCACCGGTGCAATTTTATACCTGGAGAAATTTTCAAAGGTAATTTTGAGTTATTTTTTAACTAACCTAAACTAATTAATTGACAATTAATATAAATGTAAAACTTTTTTTATTTTCTAAAAAAATAGTATTTAATTAAAATAGATTAAATTCAAAGAAATCAAGTAATATGTTTTTTAGATTTAGAATTCATCTTAAATTTACTAAAGCGTGTTTATTGAATTTAATATTTGATAAAAATAGTAAAAAAACTCTTCGTAGTTGTCAAGTAATTACTTTTTTGAGTATTTAATGAAATAAATATTCAAGTATTGCACTGTACGGCAGTGTAGGGATAAAAAATATAAGCAGGTTGTTCCTGTTTTTTAAGAATCCATACAAATTTTTTCACAATTAATTTAAGTCAAACTTTTTTTGTTTTCTAAGGAATTGAAATTGATTAAATTTAAATAAATCAAGTAATGCTTTTTAGGTTTAGAATTTATTTTGAATTGACAAACGAGTGTTTTTCAATTTAAAATTAGGTAAAAACTTAAAAACTACTTTTTAGCTGTCAAATAATTACTTATTTTTAGTATTTATAAATAAATATTCTTGTATTGCACTGTAAGGTAGTGTAGGAATGAAAAATAAGTGGATTATTCCTGTTTTTATGACTCCATACAAATTATTCATAATTAGTTAAAAAGACAAACAATTAATTTTAAAAATGAATCAAAAGTCAAATTCGTATTAACAAACGAATGTTTTTTAAATTTAAAATTTGATAAAAATTTAAAAAATACCTTATAGCTGTCAAAATGATTACTTTTGTTTAGTATTTAATGAAATAAATATTCAAGTACTGCATTATAAGGTAAATGTCAGAATAGATGCACATGTCCCAATAGTCAGACAATTTTCGCTATATTATTTTTAATATTCCAATTATTTTTTTTATCAAAATAGAATCATATGAATTATTTTTCATATATAGAGAGGTTTATTTTTCATAACTTTAATTTATTGGAAAAAACTTGTTGAATCCTAGAGATAGGGTTAATTTTCTGCCAAACTATTGGGACATTCTACATATTCAAACGTTCAAGTATTTATTTACTAGAAATATTATTTAAAATTAACACATTTAATGAATTTTGAATTGCTAAAATATCAGACAATAGTTTAGATATGAATTTGAAGCAGATATTTTTTGTTTTTATATTTTTTTAAATAAAAAATAAAGTGGGAAAATCCGTAGCTGTCCAACTATTGGGACGTTTATCATATGTCAGTGTAGAGACGAAAAATCAAGGTCGTTTTCTTGCACTGAAAAAAAATTTTGTGAAATTTTGTTGATTCGACAAAAATTTGGTTCAATCGAGTGAAATTTTGTTGATTCAACAAAATTTTGAATTAATAATCTGAAATTTTGTTGATTCAATCAAAATGTTTTCTCAGTGTGGGACACCCTGTAGATATTTCCAGGACTTGTGGAGCGTTTAGCATCATTGGCCGAGATAGGTGCGAAAGGCGAAAAAAAAAGTTGGCTTCGTTCTTGGATTCCAGCTGTGCACGCTTGCCTTTATTGTCTTCCCCCGAATTTCAACTTTTTATCGTTCTCTCCTTTTTTCTCTCGTTTTTTTTTCTCTCCCTCTCTCTTTCTCTCTCTTCACTCTTATTTTTTATTTTTATTCTCGTATCAACGATACATTGCAAATGAGCAAACAGCCCGACTCGCGCTCTTTTTTCTCCGAGTGTGCGTAAAATTCTCGTCGGTGCGCGAGAACGCCCGTGTCCATTATTCGAGAACGTTAACCGACTCCGGGAAATGGTAGCGGACTGAAACGTTTCGCCAAGTTGATTAAACGAGAAAAAAAAGGAAAATAATAAATCGAGGGCTCGGGGAAAAAAAATTTGTTTTGTCTTCGATTTTGCTTCTGGCTATGTTTAGTTCATTTGTTTTTTCATTTTTATTTTTTTGTATATTGCTTTTTTTTTATTTGAATTTTGTGGTGCGTCGTTCGAGTGCATGGAAAACAGTCAACAATTTTTAATTAAGGATTTTTCACGTTTCAATCTTGGTACAAGACGTTTCAATCTTGGTACAAGTTAAAAATGGTTTTTCAGGTTGGTTTTTTTTTCTAAATTGACATTTGGCATTTGGCAAAACAGCGAATATTTTTTAAATATATCAAAACGTGGACTGAAACGTTTCGCTAAGTTTATTAAACGAGAAAAAAAAGGAAAATAATAAATCGAGGGCTCGGGGAAAAAAAAATTTGTTTTGTCTTCGATTTTGCTTCTGGCTATGTTTAGTTCATTTGTTTTTTCATTTTTATTTTTTTGTATATTGTTTTTTTTTTATTTGAATTTTGTGGTGCGTCGTTCGAGTGCATGGAAAACAGTCAACAATTTTTAATTAAGGATTTTTCACGTTTCAATCTTGGTACAAG
>JAPYYW010004129.1:0-18697 GCA_030522545.1 Cremastinae sp. A BG-2022a
GCCATTCGCTTCGTTTTGCAAAAAACTTTAAGAATCACCCATAATAAAGTAGATTTGGTCAAGAGAAAGGAAAGATATCGTTAATTGAAATTTTCATGGTTCCCCGCGACCCAGTGTGACTGACCAAATTTTTTGAAATTTTTTAAATTCGATTTTAAGACCCTATTCGATCGGAAATTTCTCGTAGATAACGAAAATGATAATTGTTCGGGGCGAAATCCAAGAATTCATATTGAATAAGCCAAAAAATTGACTTTTAGATTAGTTTTATCAATTTTTCAATATGAATTCTTAGATTGCGCCCCGTATAAGTAATATTTTTGTTATCTGCAAGAAATTTTGATACCCTTGTGCAAATCGAATTGGAGAATGTGGAGAGGGAAGAATTAAAAATTGATCGTTATTTATCGAATTAACAAATAAAATTAATGTTCAAAATAAATTTTTAAATATGTAAATAAATATTATACCTTTAACGATTTATACAAAAATAAAAATGTTATCATAAAGTAATTAATATCCAATGAAAAAAAAGGTATAACATCGATAAAAGAGGTCGACGTAAAATCCGAGGAAAATTAAATTCCAAGTATTTCTTTATCTCGAAATTCAATTAAAGAGCGACGAAGAGTATTGATAGGAGATATCGAGTGTAGAATGATGCGGGAAAGCGAGGAAGACGAGAGAAAATAAAAGGAAAAAGGTGGCACGTTCCTGTCCCCTTTTTCTCGCCGGTGGAGCTTCTGCCGTCTCGCGAGGGATATTTCTTTATCGTGTACACGGATAGGAGGGTTTTACCGGAGAATTAATGGACCTCCGGGTTTCCCTTTTCCACGAGAGTCCGCCGACAACGATATTTCGACGGTCCTTCTCCTCTCAACAATTTCGACGACCGACTTTTTGGAAAGGGAGAAAAGACTCGAGGGAGCAACCGAGATGGCCAATGAAAAAAATCCATCTCGGCGTCCATCCGGAAAAGCCGTAACTCCCAAAAAATTCCACGTCCCGAGAGCTTTTTCAGACTAATTCTCCCCCACACTTTTCTCCTCTCAACAATATCTACTTCCATTGTGTCTTACGGTCTTTGAAAATCGCACGTTTCGTTCTATTTTCTTGTGTCTCTTTGTCAAACATTTTTGTAAAAACAATTCTTCGGAGTCGCAAAAATTCACCATTTTTTAATGAAATATTCTTAAAATCGATAATTTTTTTTTTTCAGATCATACCCAGCATCTTTACAAACAGTTGCTCGAAAAATTCCAATGACAGTTCACAAACCACTTATTACAACTTCTATTTTTAATAGAAGTTTAAACAATACCAAAATGTCAAAATTATTTACAAAAAAAAATGATTAAACTATTAATTAATACATTGCAGTAAATCTAAATTCCACCAAAACTTATCATGAAAAACTCACCTTCGTCAGGGACACTATCTCCAGTTATTCATTGCTAAGCAACCACTTTATAAAAAAAAAATCAACAGAGTGTAAGTGAAATCTAATCTTTTTCGTTTCGTCGATAAGTTACGTATACACCTTCGGAACAGAATATATATCGGGATAGAGAGAGAGTGGGAGAGTAGGTATATAACTTGGTGAGAAAACGAGAGACAAAGAATTCAGTCTTAACTCGTCGAACGCTGACTCGGTACTAATCGGCTACAGGGATGAATTTAATGGCCTAGCCCGTCGTCCGAGCGATACCGGAATTATCGTATTTTTATTGTGTACACACGAACGGGTGCGCGCGTAGACTCTCTTTCTATTCTAATCTCCCGTGTACACAGATAACGATAATCGACTCGGCGCAATATGGGATACTTTTATCGAATATTCACAATGAATCATAGCGCCGTTCAAAATAAAAAGACGCTCGTCCTTCCGATTTCCAAAAATTCGAGACTTTTTTTTTTTATTTTTCAACAAACTCGCTGTATATACTTTGTTTTTCTCTTTCCTATACGAATTTTAGACAAATTTTCTTAAAATTTTACCTGTAGGAAGAAATTGCTGACACGTTTTTACGATTTTTTAAATCTATAATTTCAGAGAATTCGAAAATCATCATCCATTCATTATCTTAAATAACTGCACTCTTATTAAATCAATTTATTAAATCAATTAAAAAAATTTTGTATACTATCACAAAAAAAAAACTAAAATTGAATATTAAAAAAATTCAATAAAATGTCTTTTCTCGAGTTTTACACGTTTTTACGATTTTTTTTATCTAAAATATTATAAAATTCGAAAATTATCTTTAAATAACTGCACTTTTATTAAATCACTTTTAAAAAAAAGTGTTCACTAGCACAAAAAAAACTGACATTGAATATTTAAAAAATAAATAAAATGTCTTTTCTCATTATAAATGTTTATGTCGATTTTTCGAATTTATTATGAGAAAAGTTGGTGTCTAAGCACGAGATGAAAATCAGAAGGAAAAAAAATGTAGCTCGGTGCATATTTTGTTTCTTGCGGTAAGCAAAAAGCCAGAGAGAGAGAGAGAGAGGAGGAAAGAGAAAAGTTGGCGAGCCACTGCAGCGAAATCGGACAAGTGCATCGGCGCGGTGCGCGCCGCGTCGCAGCGAGCGTTCAAACTACGCTCCGAACATATTGCACGTTTCCACATATTCTCGCAATAGTGCGTGCACGATAGAGGACAAGAGCGATAAAACGAGCTTTCGTAACAATCTTTCGCAATCGCCGTTCGGAGCAACGAATTTTTTTGGAGAAACACAAAAAGAAGCATCCTTGAAAAAAAAAATTAAAAAAAAAAAACAAAGATAAAAAGAACAACTTTGGTAATAAAACTGATTCTGCGAAAAGAAATTCAAACGAGCTGCAGCAACACTGGTTAATTCGTATATAATTATTTCCTCCCTATTTTATAACTTATCAACGACCAACGTTAATATTTTAGTACCTCAATCAGCAAGAAAAAAAAATATGACGATAAAATGCAGCTGAGAATTATGAGGTAATTGTCTCGGTGCAGACAGGTAAAAAAATTAGGTCTAAATAAATAAGAGGATATTAAAAATGTGATATTTCTCAAATTTGATATACTTGGAAGGAAAAATTGTGAAGAAAATGATGTTGATCGTAAAATAATAGTTCCTTAAATTCATTTTAGTACATTTTATGTACGAATACGTGTATTATTTAGAAATAATCAAAATATTCAAATTTATGTAAATTATAATCACGAAATAAAATTATTATGCGAGCAATTTTTGAACAATACATGTTTTATGTCATATTTTTGTATATATATTATTGTGTAATGTTAATATGCAATTTTTAATAGTAAAAAAAAATTCTTTAAAATAAAAAATAATTTCCAATAAAGAAAGTCCTGCAGATAAAAAGTATGTAATTTCAAAGTGTCAACGACGCAAACACGTTGAAAAATATTGAAGAAAATAAGAGAGAGAGAGAGAAGAGAAAGAGCGCGTATGCGAGAAAAAAAAAAGTAAGAATGTAAAACATATTGGTTAATAAATATGTCTGGGGAGCGAAGTTACGAAATAAATCACGGAGAAAAAGAGTGAGCAAAGCGAATGAGTGAGTACATGTAAAAATGTCGAGGAGGAAAATTGGAAGCGTAATAATGCGAAAATTCGTGCTCGTCGGCGAGTCGCCGGGGCTGCGGGGCCGAGGCCGCGGGCAGCAACGTCGGATGAGAATTACGCGGCGATAACGGTAAACCCGGCGAGGCTCCCGGCGGAGAGCTGTGTGCAATCACGACAGAAAACATAGGTGCATGCACCGATGAAAACTCACACGCGTCGCCATATTGCCGATGAGGAAGAATAAGGGAAATGAAGGCGAGGGGGAAAGAAACGGCGAGGGGGGGGCACAGGCTAAAGAAGTCCCGCCAGATTGGAAATAAAGAGCGAATCCCACGCCCATTTACTCGCTCATTTACAAAGAGCCCTACCTCCCGGCCACAGGCCCATTCACTGAAAATCAAATCTTCCGATACAATAAGCTAAAGAATCTTTTTTCTTCCCTCTCTATTATCTCTCTTTCTCTGTCTTTCTCTTTTCTGCTTTTTCTTTTAAGGTTTCTATCGGTACAGTCAAATCAAAAGTTTTTATCTCAATTTATCTCCATACCATATGTGTTTTTTGAGCTCGAGTCAATTAAGATAAGTATCGTTGTTAATTGTTTTTCAAGAACAACATTCTGAAAATTCAAGATCATCCAAGGTGACCTGTATATACTTATGTATGAAAATTAAAAAATCATGATGTTAGAATTTTTAAAAAATTAAAGTTAAACTTCTTAAATGTACTTCAAAGAGCTATGCTAAAAGGATTGAAAATAGCAATTTTAACAAGGGCTCTTATGCAGAAAATAGTGATTTTTGACAATGAATATCTTGAGCTCTACGTAGTGAAACCTCTTAAAATTTAATATACAATTGCACATTGTATCAAGGAAGATTTTTGCAAATTTTTAACAAAATTGTAAGGAAACGATTTTTTGATAGATCTACACCTTAATGACGTACGATCAGTTTTTTCGTAAAAATATGAAAATTGAATAAATTTTTGGTATATTCTATCCATAAATACATGACAAAATTTCGTGACAAATTTGAAATCGTTTTACCGAATGGTCCTAAAGTTATCAAAATCTAAAGTTGCTGAGGTTTAAGAATTTGTGCACGATATTTTCAAAAATATGAAAATTTGATAAACTTTTGGTTTTTCGTTCTTAAGCATATCAATAAAGTTCTTGCCAAATTTGAAGTTGTTTTACTGAATGATTTTAAGAGTTATCAAAAACTCGAAAGTATCTGAGATTTAACATTGCTCCTTATGGAGAATTTGTAAATTTGCACTGAATAGAAGTTTTAAAATTCGAGATTCTTGTGAATTTTTTTTATTACATTTTTTGTAGTAGTCATTTTGTTTAGATAGTAATTTCAAGACATTATAATAATGTTTAATTTATATAATTGTTGAAACAATAAAAAATGTTAAAATTATTGTAAGAATGTGTTAAAGTTATCAATCGATAGTCAAAACCAAGACCTATTAAAAAAATTGCCAACATTTTGGCAATAAAGCCAGAGTCTGGTTTTTACTCATTTAACATCAAAAATTTACTTTTTGCTGGGATTATCTATCCCGTACATCCTTAAACATTCTTATGAAAAATGTATACATTTTTTAATGAACTTTTCTTTAATATATCCATATAGTAGTACATTCTTATATATATAAAAAATATTTTACAAACAATAAAATAAAAACAAAACAAAATTACAGCCTTTGTTGCAAATTTTTCGACCATTGCAGCGTTTCGAAAATTAATCGTTATAAATTACAGAAAGTAAAATTGAGTCGATGTACGGTATAGGAGGCTCGAATTTCTATTTTTAATTCTTGTTTGTTTATAATAGCGTCGAGCCTGTGTGGGACGGTCTGTAGAGCACGGCGCATTTCCGCGATTGCGCGAGGATATCCGGCAAGGTACAAGTCGGAACACACAGCACGATTCAACTCTCTCCTTTACGAGCCGCAATGATCATTCGCATGTGTCCAACATCGGCTCTCTCGCGTCATAAACTATTTTTACGAATTCGCTCTTACGAGGAAAACAGGAATAAAATGCACATCGTCTCTCTCCATAATTATCTCATTAAAACCAATCAATTCGCATCGATATTTATATCTTTGAATTAATCATGCAATATAATTACCAACCGTTCGTTTATTAACAAACTCTACAATTTTTTTTTTAATTAAAAAAAAATTTTGTAAAAATTCTAAAAGTTTTAAGGTAGTTCTATCGTTTTATCATTTTTTTAAATTAATCATGCAATATAATTACCAATCGTTCGTTTATTAACAAACTCTACAATTTTTTTTTTAATTAAAAAAAAAATTTGTAAAAATTATAAAAATTTTAAGGTAGTTCTATCGTTTTATCATTTTTTTAAATTAATCATGCAATATAATTACCAATCGTTCGTTTATTAACAAACTCTACAATTTTTTTTTAATTAAAAAAAAAATTTGTAAAAATTATAAAAGTTTTAAGGTATCGTTTTATCATTTTTTTAAGAATTCATTGAAAATTTGCACAAACCTTCTTTGTTACGACATACGTATGTGTATCAAATTTTAAGAGCATTCACCACGTAGAAATCGAGATATTTATTGTTAAAAATGCCAATTTTCAGTGCTCTCCCATAAGAGCCCGTGTTAAATATTGCCATTTTCAATCCTAAATATCTTAAGAAGCTTTCCTTAGTTTTTCAAAAATTGGTAAGATTTTTTTTTTCGTAATTTTCATATGTATATATCAAACACGGATGACCTTGAATTTTAAATATGTTGTTCTTGAAACAATCAGCAACAACTGTTCTTAATAAACTTAAGCTCAAAAATTACTTGGTAAGGAGATAAATTGAAATAAAAACTTTTGATACTTTTGATTTGATTGTACCGATAGAACTACCTTAAGATTTTTAAATGGCAAAAAAAAATCAAAATTGCATGAAGAACCCGGGGAGAAAATTTATTCGAAAATTCGCTTGAGGAGGCGGAAAATGTGATTTTCGTGCAAAAATGGTAGAAACGTCGATTTGGGAGGTTGGAGATTTGTTTTTTCGAGTGAATGAATGTAAATTCATTGACGGAGCGGCGCGTACCGTGTAAAAAAGGTACCGGTAGCGAGCGGAAATCCACACGTCGGGGCGAATGGCGGAAATGAGCGGAGTCGCACGTAATACGCGTCGGACGCCGCGGGAGACGGGGAGAGCGAGAAGGAACGATCGGATTGGAAATACTCCTCCGCGGCATTCTCATTGACAATCGTCATCGTCGTCGTCGGTCGCGCGGCGCGTGGGATTCCAACACGATTGAATTTCTTTCGAGTCCTTTTTTTTCTCTCCTCCTTCTTATTCTTTTTATCTCTCTCTCTCTTTTTCTCTCTCGCTCGTTTTTCTCCACCTTACACTCGTGCGCGCATTCACGGAAATACAAAATCGCCGATAATAAGATAAAGGAAAAAAAAGGCGATCTTTCCTCCTCTCTTTCTCTCAATCCTACGGATGACTTCACCGGTTGAAATCTCGTTCAATCGCGTCACCGTCAAGGATCTCTCTCACGTTTTTTTATCAGCCGAGGCGTTTAAACGAGAAATATCCAATGAGAAACGACCACGAGAAGAATCAATGCTGTCTATACTTTGTTTTTATTTTATGTTAAGGCGATGTGAAACATCCAATTTCGAGTGATTTTTCCGACAAATCTCACGCTCGTATATTTTTCAAGAAAATTCATTTAAATTTGAATATTTTATGTGGAGTACATTAAACTGGTGCATGACATTCATGGAATTTCAAAAAAGAAAATAAAAAAAAAACAAAGTAAGAATGTGATGTAAAACACCTAATTTTGAGTGATTTTTCGGACAAATCCCACGCTCGTATTTTTTGAGCAAATTAATTTAAATTTGAATATTATATGCAGAGTACATTAAACTGATGCATGACATTCTTGAAATTACAAAAAAAAAATTAAAAAAAAAACAAAATAAGAATATGATGTGAAACACCCAATTTTGAGTGATTTTTCGGACAAATCTCACGCTCGTATTTTTTGAGCAAATTAATTTAAATTTGAATATGTCATGTAGAGTACACTAAACTAGTGCATGACATTCTTGGAATTTCAAAAAACGAAGAAAAAAAATTGGTTTTTTAAAAATATTTTTTGTTGAAATTCCAAGAATGTCATGCACTAGTACAGGTGTACATTGCAAAACATGTTCAGATTTCAATTAATTTGCTTGAAAAATATGAGCGTGGGATTTGTCCAACAAATCACTAAAAATTGGATATTTCACATCACATTAAGGATATATAAACGATATTTTAAAAAATTTGAGATTTTGATAAACTTTTGATGTTTCCTTCTTAAACGTATGAAAAAATATTATGCCAAATTTGAAATCGTCTTGCTGGGTGGTTTAAGGTAGTTCTAGCAGTACAGTCAAAGTAAAAGTTTTTTTATTCATTTATATCTGTGTAGCGTATGATTTTTTAGCTTAAAATTATTAAGAAAAGTTGTTGCAAATCGATTCAAGAACGACATACTTAAAATTCAATATCATCCAAGGTGACCTGCATTCCGTTGCAGACCTATGAAAATCATGAATAATAATGTTACGAGATTTTTATAAAATACTGAGGAAAACTTCTTAAAAGTATCGTAAAGAATCTTGGAAAATTTCAACAAGCTTCATCGTCCAAAAGTCTATAGATTATTTAGGGTAAAAAATTGCAATAATTAATACGTGAGCATCAGAAAATTGTGATTTTTAACAAACAATATCTCGATATCTATATATACTGAGAACAGATTTAGTTGAAAAATATTTAGTTGAAAATATTTCGTCGAATCAACACTTATTTATTTGAAATAATTAAACTTCAATTAAATCAACCAAGAATTAAGTTCAATTTGCAAAATAATATCGTTGAACGTATTGAAACAAATATTTCGTTGAATCAACCAAATTTCGTTTTCAGTGTATAGAACAGATTTAGTTGAAAAATATTTAGTTGAAAATATTTCGTCGAAAGAACACTTATTTATTTGAAATAATTAAACTTCAATTAAATCAATCAAGAATTAAGTTCAATTTGCAAGATAATGACGTTGAACGTATTGAAACAAATATTTTGTTGAATTAACCAAATTTCGTTTTCAGTGTACACTGATAACAGATTTAGTTGAAAAATATTTAGTTGAAAATATTTCGTCGAAACAACACTCGTTTATTTGAAATAATGAAACTTGAGTTAAATCAACCAAGAATTAAGTTCAATTTGCAAAATAATATCGTTGAACGTATTGAAACAAATATTTCGTTGAATCAATCAAATTTGGTTTTCAGTGATATATATGACAAAAAATTAATCTTTTTATTCCCTGTAGGAGTGTTCCAAGATAATCTAAATGGATGATCGATCGTCGATCCTCGACGATCGATCGAGCCGATACGAAGATATTGTACTCCGATAAAAATCTATGAAAAAATGTACATATTGCGAGCGCGAGAGAGAGTGTCGAAAAGTCTAACGAGGTCGCTAATTTTTGGATTGGACGCTGGGACGGAGGTAGGGGGGGGGGGAGAGGAAGAGCATGAGAGACGAGAGAGGGCGAAGAGAGACGTAAGAACGGGCGGAAAAGTTGCACCGAGAGGGCGAGAGCGCGTCGTGTTTCTCGCCGTGCGCATTCCCGCTTTGATCGCGGCGTCGCGACGCCGGTCTGGGACACGACGTCGAAGCGCGCGAGACAAGGACGGAGGTCGCCGAGCGAGAGTCTCCGAGAGCCCCACGGAGACGCGGAAATAGAAGAAAAAACGAGTCGCGAGATGTGAGGAAACGGGGGGAGAGAGAGAAAAATAAAACGCGGAGAAACCGGAGAGAAACGAGACTTTCGAGAAGAAAAATAAAAAACGATTTCAAAAAAAAAGACAAAAAAAAACGTATTAAAATGTATACATATATATATATATATATACACATATATATACCGTGTATGAAGCGCGAGAGAAGAAAAGACGGCGGGAAAGAAATGAAAAAGGCACGAGACGTCGAACCAGACGGAGGAAAGAGAGATCGAGGGAGACGGGGAAAGAGGGGAGAGGGGCCGAGGGGGGAAAAAAAACATGCGCGAAAATACATTTTGTCGCGAAACAGTTTCTCTTCCCCTCCCCCCCCCCTCCGGTTCCCTCGATGTCTCGGCCTTCCCCCCTCGGACCGAGACACTCTTCTCGGCCGAAGCGACATCGTAGAACGATAGCTATTTCCGGTCGGAACGGAAAAATTCAAAAAAAGAAAGAAAAAAAAAAAGGGGGAGAATAACGAGCTCGATTTCGATGCATCTCGGTGTCTCTCCGCTCGTTCGCTCTCCCGTCGTTTTTCACACGCCGCTTTCATCGATAATCCATCCGCGTCTCGTTCCAGAAACTTTTCGAAATCATTGCCCCGTCTCGTCGCGTGATTTTTTTTTTTTTTCAACTTTCACCAAATCCCTGCACATTCTTCGATGATTTTTTTTTTTTTTTCGTGTGGGAAAGGATTATTCATTTTTATTTATTGAAATTATTGAAGTTTTAAAGATAGTAATTGATTTTCACGTATGTTTGATTTATGCGAAATGAAAAAAATGAAAAAAAAAAGATCGTTCGATGAAGTAATTACAAATTTGTTGAGTAAAATTGTAAATTATTGCCTCGCAACGTGGTAAATCTTCGGGGAATAATTTTAAAATTGTTAAGGAGGTTTTGTAACTTCAGAGTAGTTAATTCAACAACTATTTGAACATTAAAATTATGTATTTTCAAATCTTCGATTTGAAGAAAGTTTCATTTTATTTACTTTTTCATATGAGATTCACTTCTATTAATTCGTTTTAGAAAAATAATTTTTTGAATTAATTTGTACTTTTTAAAATTAGACACAGCTTTGAACGAATACGAAGAAGATTGGACACAGTGAACTGTCGATTAACTCGATAAATTTTTCTTATTTTTTCAATGATGTTCAATGATTGTTCAATGAACATTATATCAAAAATTCATGTAATTATCTAGTGTCTGCATGTATTAATTGCTGAAATGAATACTCATACCCCATAAGGTAAACATCCCAATAATTGAATAATTAAGGGTTTTAACACTTTATTTCAAAAATATTCAAATAAAAAAATTTCCTTCAAAATCACATCTTGACTATTGTCTTATACTTTAGCAATCCAAAATTCATTTTACATGTTAATTTTAGATAATATTGCTAGTAAATAAATACATGGACGTTCAAATATGTAGGATGTTCCAATAATTGGACAGAAAATCGATCCTGTCTCTAGGGTTGAGCGAGTTTGTTTTCATAAATAAACGATATGAAAAATAAACCACTTTGTATATAAAAAATAATCCATACGATCTTATTGAGAAAAGAATAATTCAGATTTTTAAAATATAGTAAAAATTGTCCAACTATTGGGAAGTTTAACTTACGCGATGCAAAATTACCGTATAAATTCATCATTTTCAAATATATTTTTCTTCACAGAAAGTTTGGCAAACTACATAAATTTTGTGCTTATTGAAAAGCAGATTTAATTTTCTATCGAATAGTTAAATTATCATGCAATTCTTCAGACTTTTACATTCCGTCAAACCTCCCTAAATTTTCGAAAAATCACGAATATAGAAAAATAAAATATTTAAGAAGTTATAGCGCTTGATCGAGAATGCTGAAACTTTGACGAAGATTATCAAAAATTTATCAAATCATTATCAAATCGATCTGGCTGAAATTTTCGAACGTTTCTCCCTACAAGATAATTCCTACACTGAGAACAGATTTTAGACAATATTTAATTGAAAATATTTCGTCGAAACAACACTTGTTTATTTGATATAATGAAACTTCAGTTAAGGAGGTTGTCTACATATAACGAAATTATAAAAATTCGTTCAAATTTGAAGAGAATATTCTTCCATATGAAATACGTGAATACAATTTTTTTTAGAATTTTCGTCTACGTATTTTTCGAACAAATGAACCATGAAATAGCCATTTTTAGACAATATAGATATACATTCCGTGTATAAGAATGTAACTTTAACACTTGATTACTCGAAAATAATGTAGACGATATTTTTTTCTGCATTTATATAAATTTCTTTAGTGACAAACAACATTCTCTCTAATTTTTATCATGTTCTTAACAAATTTCCATTCCCTATACTTTTAACATGTAAAACGTCATTTAGTTTTACGATTTGTAGCCAACCCCCTTATAAATCAACCAAGAATTAAGTTCAATTTGCAAAATAATATCGTTTAACGTATTGAAACAAATATTTTATTGAATCAACCAAATTTCGTTTTCAGTGTAACGTCGCCATTTCGTGTCGTTGAGTAAAAAAATAAAAAATTTCTCCACGCTTCAAAGTTATAACGAGGTATGAAAAAAAAATTCAAAATAATATATAATACGCTCCGTCACCTCAAAAAATTCGGTAAAAACGAATAATCCGGAGGCTTCGTTTTCCTTCAAGACAAAAATTGTACAAAATTTGACAAATTTATCTATAATTTTGGTGACGACGTGAGAAATTTTAGCACGATCGTGAATTGAGATATCCACCGGTTGATAGTCACTGTCGCGCGGCGCTCGAGGTTTGGGTCACGTGACCGCGTGTCTCGGAGGCAGCCGGGCGAGCGGACACACACCACGCGAGACTGACGAAACGTCAAGCAGCATGCGCGATTATCCTCGCGCACACGGACGCACACTCGGTCCGAGTCTGTTCCATTAAAGGAAAATTAAAAAAAAAAAAAGAAAAAAAGAAAAGAAAAATAAACACAGTGACACGAAGAACGAAAAAATTCTTTTTCCCCCGAGGCCGAGCGTCGAAAGGAAACGATATTCGCGTTAATCGCGTTGAAAAAGAGAACATTCGGGCAAATTTTCTCCCGAGGCGAAGAAGAGGAAAAGAGCAGCAAAACTTGACCGAAATAATCGATAATCATGGCAGTCGTCGAAATAAAAATAAATCACGATAAAACCAAAAACGATTTTGACGTAATTATCTCTGCGTGACAAAATTTTATCTCTATTTCAACGTGTTCAATAAAAAGTGTATAAAATGGCACGGGGACGTCAATGATAAGATTTACAAGTAGATCGTGAAAGAAGAGGCGAAGTGAAACGTTCCGAAAAAAAAAACGACAAGTGTCACACGAAGGAAACATTAGTAAATTTTCTACAAAAGAAAAAAAAAATCACCGATAACGGCAGAGATCGCGTCAAATCGACGTATAATGAAAAAAAAAAGGAAAAAGGGGTATAACGAAGGAATGAAAATATCGCGTGAAAAATGTTCTAACCTCGTTCGAACGGTGTTCTGTCAAGGATCGAGCGATGCCGAGAGGAGAAAACGGGAGGAATTCGTCGAGAGAGAGAGAGAAAAAGCATGGAGGGTGAAAGAAAAGAGAGAGAGGGGCGCGTATTGGCGTCGAGATGGGGAAAAAAGGGGGATGATAATGAGGAAAAAAAGAATCTTGTCTCGTATATTCTAACCTGAAAGTCTGGCGAGGAATCGTAGCATGCCAGCGGCGGAGGAGAGGCAACGCGAGGCACTTCCAGCAACGAGAATTCCGCCGGCGATCGGCATTTCCCCCCTCGCCGTTTGGCCTCCCCCTGACCGCGGACTCTTTTACCCCCTTCTACCGAGGCCCGTCGTCTTCGTCGCCGCTCTCGACATCCGACGTCGCTGTCCACCTTTTCCTTCGCGCACGACACACACACACACACAAACACGCACGCACGAACCACTCACGAGCCAGCACAAAAAAACACACGCGCGCGCTCTTTCTCTCTCTCTTTCTGTCTTCGAATCTCGTTTATTCCCCGTCCCGGTCTCTCCTTCGATTGTATCGCGTGTCTCGTATCCTCGTCTCCCTCTCTCTCTTTCTCGTATTTTATAAGGGCACACGCGCGCGCGCGCACACACACGCACTCCCGCCGCTTTTCCTTCTCGCTCGCACGCTCTCGCCGTCTCGTTTCGCTCTTTGGTGGCGCTCGGATCCGTCCCTCCTCGCCCACACCGCGACACCTCGCCGTCTATTTCGTTCTCGCGCTCTCTCGTTCTCTCTCTCCCGGGCGTGTGCACGGTTGATGAGAAAAAACGAGGCAAACTTATCTATTTTCTCGTCCCTCGTTCCTATTCGCATCGAGGCGCTTTTCGGACGGATCGCGCCAAACTTTCCCCGCTAGCCGTTTTTACTGACTCGTGACTCTCGTTTTTACTAGTATTATTGCTCGGCGAGAGAGAGAGAGAGAGAGAGAGATAGATATAAAAAAAAACGAGACACACGCCGAGAAGAAAGTCTCCGCGGAGTCACATTGGCGAAACGGGCGTGCGAGAGAAACGCCGCGCGCGCACACCGCGCTCCGTATTTTTTTTTCTTTTTTTCCGCGGATAAATACCCCACCGAGTACCGCGACGACACCGTGTACAACCACTCGGCGTGCGATTCTTCGTATTTTCCGCGACGAACGGGCGAGCGAGGATCTCGTACCCGGGATAACGAGTCGCGATAACGGGCCGACGGAATGTTAGACACGCTCCGGGCAAAACACAACTCTCACGTGTACACTTGAATTTCTAACGACGAAGCATCGCGCCTCGATTCTCTTCTCATCGCGGCTTTTCGTGCGCACGTTGCGAGAAAAGAAGAAGAAGAAGAAGAATAAAAAAAAAAAGTTCGAAAGTTTGAGATCTCGTTGTTAAATAATGGGTGTACGATGCCCGCGCGCGCGCGCGCACACTTGCCTCAAGCGGACGTCGAATCGCGCTCGCAGCCGTGCGAGGATTACGAGCGCACTGCCTGGCTCTCTCTACCTATGTTGAGAGCGAGCGTAGCGGCCAGGAGCGACGACGGGCGGCGCTGGGGTGGGGGGCCAGCGGCCGCGGCGGCTCCAGTCGTTAGCCGCGGAATGGCCGCGCGGTGGGGGAAGCGCCGAGAGGAACGAGGACGGAGCGCGAGAGGGAGGGAGAGATGGTTGCGCGAAGGAGCGAGAAGACACACGCCCGCACGTTCCCGAGGCGATCGCGTCGCGTGGCTCCGCGCGTTGCTTCTTCTCGTTCCTCTTTTTCTCTTTTTTTCTTTCCTTCTTTATATTCTTTTCTTGCTCCTTCTCCTTCTTTTTCTCTCATTCCGTACCCCCGTCCGCCATTCCACTATCTTGGTTTCTTCCGTCTATCTTTTCAGACGTCTTCTCCCTCTTCGCTCTCTCTCTCTCTCTCTTCACTTCCTTCCTCCGCGCTGCAACTTCCTCGCGTTCCCAGTCAGTCCATGACCCGCCGAGTTTTCATCGTCCCACGGATAACTCGTGTCCCTTTAACCTCTGTGCACACTGCCACGGGGATATGCGCGCGTTAGCTCGAGTATCTTGTCGTAAAGACTTTTTTAATCCTCGAAAAAATCGCGAAACTCGATCTCTTCCTCGCTATCTCCGCGTTTCCCGATTGTCGCATCAACGCGACGATTGCTTCTTTACCTGACGCTGCGATAAATATTCCGTCTGTCGCTCTTTATTATTTTCTTCATTTCGTCTCTGCTTTTCGTATTTTTTAAATTTTTTAAAATGAATTTTGGATGAGTTCGAGGCAGAGTTCGATAAAGTTTTTTTTTTATCGAATGAAATGCGCCCGAAGGGCCCAGGGCCACACAGAGTGGCGAAGAATCGGGGAGAGAGAGAGTGCTCGCTCATCGGACAGGAACTACGATCGAGAGACGGAAAACATAGACTGGCCACTGCATGACTTGCAACGCGCGGCCGACGGCAGCGCCGCCGCTGCCGTCCACCGGTCTTGGATAAGAGAGTCGGACAAAAAATAAGCTGCGCGTGTAACGAGTTTTACGCTTTTTCTTCCCGTTCCCGCAACAACCAACAGAGGGAACGCACCTTCGACTCTCTGTCTTACCGATATACGCGAAAAATTCTCATCTCCGCTCTCTCGTACGATTATTATCAAACTACTGAGAAAAAAATCTTCAATTCTCGGACCTTGTTTGTTTACTTTTCCCGTCGTGCGAGTCGAACGATTCATCCGATCGTGTTCACGATACGGAACCATCAAGAAGTTCTCTTACTTACGAATTCATTGATTCGTATAGTAATGACCGATTTTTTTTTTCGTAGACGCTTCGATTGAATGAATGATTTAGGGTCAAATTTCATTTCGCGTATATGCAAAGTTTTGAACGAATACGCGTGCGTGCCATTTATTCGAGCGAAATGATCGAAAATTTGATATTTGGATTAAAAATACGTTTTTTAAGGGGGTACTAGCGATACTATAGTCAAATGAGATACTATTTGGCTTATTTTTAAATGAGGCGTAAATAAATAAGTTTTAAGATTGAATAGATCTTTCTTACCAAATATACTAATTTTGAAATGTAAAATATTGATGTAATACAGATAATTTAAAAATTATTTTCATTTTTACATTATAATTCGTATAAATGTCATATCCGATATTATCTTTAAATAATTCAATAAAAAGTTCGGTGATCATATATTTGTATGGTAAATAATTAAATTTTGCACGCTATGAATATGTGAGATATTTTGGATTGTTTGAAATTTCACTCTAAATTTTTTTTTTTCGATCGAAGAGTTAATGCTAATGGTTTCTCTAATTCTCTAATTCTCTATTCTCTAATAAGTTTCTCTAATTCTCATAAGAATCTGACTTATATCGAACATACTTTGTCGGCATAATTTTCGCTTATTTTATCGATAATAATACTTGAAACTCAGTCATCGAATAATTTGATTAATATACTCTATATCGTAAAAAATTTTTCAATTTCATACTTTCGTTAATCAATCGTTTCCTCAATCATTTTTAATCGTTTGGATGTTATTTTTCGCAAATTCGCGACATGAGTGAAACAACGAAAGGAAAGAACTGAGAGAAATGAGTTTTCGAGTTTAACACGCGAACGATCGGACTCGCGGGCCTCCGTATACGCGCGGTGGCTCCGCCGTGAGCCGACTCGCCCGCGTCGACCCACACGCGAGTGGGAGATTGGCGAGGCTTTCCGCTGGTACCGAATTGCCCTCGCGAAAAGGCGTGGCGATCGTCGCGACAGAGGGAGCGTCCGACGCTTTTTTTCGGTTGAAAAACTATTATATTCGCATCTTCTATGATCCTCTATGATTTATTTCTACTCGGTCTTCCCGCTTGTTCCTCGCCGGTCGATGATCTCGACCGGAGCGTTTCCGCGCCGACGAAAAAGGTACCGAAACAAAAGTAACGCTACAGAAAATTCATAAATTCTCGAAATATTCGAAATTGACTGGACAGTACTGTCGGTGTACCGAATTTCCTATCTTTTAACACAGAGTGCCAACGGTTTTCAGTAAAAAAAACCGTCAAAAGCCAAACACGGCCATTATTTGGCGTCGTAGACGCCGAGCAGACGATATGTTTTGTACACAAAGCGAAGTTTTTGTCACGCGCGAGGATATCGCGATGTTTGTGAATCACGAAAATTGATCTCTCGAGCTGTCCCGCGGTAGGATTGTACGTTCCGTATACGCAATGACCCCGTTTCATTTTGTTTTTACGATTCGCATTTCGTTACGCGATTGTTTTTCTCCGGCTCGTATTTACCCGCAGTCTCGGCGCGGCCTTGCCGCGCTCTCCCCTCCCCTTGTTCCCCGCGCTGGTCATCGGTAGCGAAAATATATACGACATAACTTGTCTCTCGTTTTCATTCCGAGCTCGTTCTCTCGCTCGGTCCCCCCTCCCCCCCCGCCCTCTCCCTCTGCCGCATTGTCACGTTCCTCGGCGTACGCAGGCCCGCGTCGTTTGATGCTTTGTAGTAAAAGAGAGGCGATCGTGCGCGCTCGGCGATCCGTATGCTCGAATGAATGGCTCTGGCGGACTCTGGCAGCGATGCCGACGGAAACGCACGAGTCCCCGCGGAAACGATCGACCCCGGCACCGACGGACTCTCTCCCGTTTTACGCTGCTTTTCTTCAATAAAATTCCATTCTTCCGTCTCACTCCCCGCGCAACTCGCGCCGCTTCAACGAGAGTCCGATTCACGACCGCTCGCCTTATTTTCCACTCCGATCCCGAGATAAAACGTTTTTTTCGCGTCAACGGGAAATATAGCAGAATCGAGATGCGCGGACATTGTCGAAAAGACGCGAGACGAGATACGACGCCAAAAATATGTATAGGATTCTCAATAGAGTCGCGATCGTGCATTTTTTTTCTCAAGGTTGCGCGAGCTTGAAGAGAATTGTAAATTTGCATCTTGCGTTGATAAACGTCATGCGAGCTTCGCGTATCGAAAGACACGACGGCGTTTCGACGCCAAATAACAAAAGCGAGCAAGTTTCGATTCTGTCAGATTTAAATTTCGACACGATTATTTTCTTACAAAACGCACTGAGCTATCGAAAATCTAATGTGAATTAACCAATGAAAGTCGTAGCTTTTCTTTCGTCCGGTGATGGATATTTCCAAATCGGTTTACATACGGAATACATATGTACGGGAACAAAACAATCTTGACACTCGGACGCGGCCGGGGGTCCGAGCGAGTACAGAGACTCGCCGCAGCGGCGCGGCGGAGCTTCTCAAAGCGTGCTCCACGCACGATTTCACGAATTTTGACTGTGGTCAATGGAACTATAAAAAGAAAATACGAGTCTCTATCTGGCTCTCGTTTTCTCATCCCTGGTATATGTATACCCCGGGCCCGGGTGATGTGCGAGCAAAAGCGAGAGGCACGTCTATGCATGAGCCTAGTTTTTAAGGCGACTCACGAAACACGTGACGGGGGGCGGTCGAATTGTACAGGTATGCCCCGCTGTGCTTCATGTCCATGGGCATTCATTCTAGTTCTGTGCACGAGTGTGCACGTTTCTCACGTACAGGGTGTCTCAAAGGCGAATTTAAGGACTTATGTCACATGTATGGGATAGTCAAATTTTTTCGATTTCGTCAAAATCTATATTAAATCAAGAGTCGCGGCAGCGACTCGAGGCAAGTCCATTTACAGCCGAGAGGCCGCGACTCTATTATCTCAAAACCAAGTAATTTTTGACAGATTTT
>JAPYYW010004130.1:0-12332 GCA_030522545.1 Cremastinae sp. A BG-2022a
GCATTAAACGAAATTGTAACAAGTATACGCTTAGAATAATTGTAAAACATCAATTCAAACATGTTGAAACGGAAAAAGCGGCCGCGTTGCTGCTCGTAAGTTAAAAATATAAATAACCTTATATAACTAAAATTTAAAATTAAGGTATAAATGGTTGAGTACAATGTAGAATATATGTATAATAATTGAACGCATGGATGAATACATAGAGCTCATATAGTTCAAGAGTAGAAATACAGTAGTATTAGTAGTAGTCGAGTAGAGTAGAGAGAGAGAGCTCATAGAAAATTGGATTTGTGGAAATCTTTGATCGACTTGGATTCAGCGAAATAGTTGCGCTACATAGAACACAGTTCGTGGTGTTTGGAGGAATGAAAGGGGACATTCTGTTATACGATTGACTAATCAACCGAATCGTTGATTCCGTTTGGAATGATACACGCCATCGAACCGGCCAAGCTCGGGGGGATGTACGATGCGCGCGGGGAAACAGCGAAAATTCACCGAATGCTCGAACGCTATACAATTAATTTAACCTGGATCGATAGATCAAATTCGGTGATGCAATGGTCATTCGCATGATTAATCATCGAAATGTTGCAATTACCATTATTAAAAATATTCACAAGATATTCATTACTATAATAATCAAAAGAGTAGGCCGAAAACATTTTTTACACCAATAATATTTCTTGTTTAAAATCCATTTACAAATGAATTGTCGTTATTGAATTTTTTTTACGATATAGAGTGTATTAATCCAGTTTTTCGATGGTTAAATTTCAAATAGCATTATCGATAAAATTAGCGAAAAATATTCCAACAAACTGTATGTTCGATATAAGCCAGAGTTTTATGAGACACCATTAGCATATACGCTCTTTTATCGAAAAAAATATATTTTTAGAGTGAAAGTTTAAACAATCTGAAATATCTCACGTGTTCATTAGCGTGTAAGATTTAATTATTTACCATAAAAATATATGGACATAAAATTTTTCAGTGAATTTTTTTATTAGAATATCAGATATGAAACGTATACGTGAGTGAAGTCAAGTCAAGTTATAACTTAAAAATGAAAATTATTATTTAATTATCTATATTACATCAATATTTTACACATCGAAATTAGTATATTTAGTAAAAAACGATTTATTCAGTCTCAAAAGTCACTTATTTACGCCTCATTAAAAAATAAGCCAAATAAGTAAGCATCGCTAATACCTCCTTAATTAAAAATTTAATGTCAGCATTATTTTTTCACACTATTGATTTCTCAATATAAGAGAAAAACTAATTATTGGTGTCAATATTTCATATTATCAGCATCACCAATATCTTTTGATCATATTAATTGAAAACAATTATAAAAAAATCAGTTTCAAAATTATTTTAGAACGTTGCCACAAAACGGAAGAAATAATTTCGTAAAATGTTAATGCATATTACAGGCATACGAATATTCTACGTTTTAACAGTATGTTCAATGTATATAGAAAAATACAGAAATAAGATTATTGCGTTAGTCGTACAATATGATAAAAGAAGAAGCTTGGAGCCACAAAACTCGTATACGATCCCGCATTGGCGTTTTTTTCCATTTTTACGCGCATATTTCATGAGATTTTACGTGTGTGGAAATAGTCTTGTGATACAAACACGTGCTCGCGAGGGGATTTTGTCGGAAATGCGGGCTCGACTTCTGGGTTCCCTTTATCTCACCTTCCATTTTGAAATCTGGAGATCTCGTAGTAAAGTGTACGATATTCGGTGAAGAGGGAATGCCATCGTTTTATCGTGCAGTTGTTAGGCGAGCATCAGCAGGCGAGCCCCAGGTCTCGATGGACTGCTCGAATGTGTCCCGAGAACCGGACGGGCGAGCGGACCGTTCCATTGCTGTCAACGTCCTCATCCGGAGGATACTATAAAAATGGAAGAAGATACCGGGGAGAAAAGAGAGCGTGGAGGAAGGATCGGGGCGCGGGGGAAACGACAGAGTGAGAGGTTACGTTACGACTGAGATTTCCTCGAGAAGAACAAACGTCCTAATCGAGCCCGGGGGATCCATTTCGTGGCTGGAATGGACGAGCACTCAGACTTTTCCCTCTCTATTATCCGCTCTGTTTCGAGGGATGAAAAGGAGCAAGGAAGCATCGGCCGAAGGGGTGCGAGAGACACGAGAACTTCGGTAGAGCCCGAGACACGAAACCGCGCGTCGAGCGGCATTATTTCCGAGCATATTCCATTCCGGGCTCCATTTAAATCGAGGAATCTCCCGATAAAAAGTCCTCGGAGTCCGCAGCATCGGCAAGTGGTTATAAATAACGAAAAAACATAAATATACCATACATAATTTAAAATAGAGATGAATAACGTTAAATGAGATTGCAACGATGAAGGATTTTTCCATTCATCTCCGAGAGTATCGATAATCGCTCGATGTTAAATTTAACGGAGCACTCGCCGGAAACTCGGACTGTTTATTTCAGTCGAAGATGGCGGCTGCTTCCCCGGATGGGAGAATCGCTCCGTTGGGAGCGCGAGCAAAGCGACGCGGGCTTGATAGCCGTGACGAGAGAGAAGTTAACGATCCTCGCGACCTCGGCGACATCCGGCTCTCGGCCTCTTCCCGGAAATACATTAGAACCGGATGTTGGATCAGCTTCGAAGCCGCGCGCGAGTCTGTCTGTGTGTCTGTGTGCACCGGGCGAACGTCGATCGAGACATTTTTCCGTGCTCGCCGTTTCACACTCCGGAGAGGTCGAGGAATTCGGTGGAATGCGGATAAACGCGGTGTGTAACGAGGGAGCGTTGAAGCGAAGAAAAAAATACGCGAAAGGGAGCAGAGGAAGAGACGGCAAAGGAAACCGGGAAGAGAACGAGATAAGAGAGAGATCTCGTCCGATATTTCTTAAGAGCTTCCACTTGGAAAGCTTTGTGACTACCAGCACGAAATTTTTCCTCTCTCTCTCTCTCTCCCCGTCTATTTTGGCATAAGCCGCGCGTATCGTTCCGTATAGAAGAATGTAAAGAGAGCCAGCTGGTTCTCTTTGGCATCGTCGGTCCTCCTTTGCCGGAGTCTTGCCCGCGAGAAAAGCAACCCCTCGAGCGCGTCGCAATCCTCTAACCCATTCGCCAGTCCCCTTTCTTGTCTTGTCCTCGCTCGTTCCGCGTTTCTCCATCGTCCGCTCGATCCTCCTCTGCTGCTCCCGATTCGGGCAGAGTACTTCACAAAGATATGCGGTCTCGCCTCCCGTCGCCGCGGATATAGAGACGCAGAACTTATTGTTCGGGCCGCGATTATCTCACCCCGAAGCTGGAACGTCCTCAAACCCGCCGAGAAGCTAAAATCCTGCGGCTCCGGACGCTATCGCGCGTTGTCTCTAGTGCGCTCCGCGCGCTCGCTCCCTCATCGTGTGCCTCGAGGAATCACGCCGAGTGTATACCTCAATTTTTCTCTCTCGCTCGCGTGTATATCGCTCGGAGCGATAAAATATATATATATATATGAGGGTGGCAAAGGGACGGAGAATGGAAAATAAGAGTCTTTCCGTTGTCGGTATTCTCCGGCGAGATTTGCCTGCCTTTGCGCCGTCGAATCCGTCCTACAAACACACGCGCGAGAGCTTTCCCAAAGGTTCCCGCGGAGATCCATCTCGTCGTGAAAGAGAAGAGCGGCGCGGGGGAGTGCCCATCTTATTCCGCAAGCCAACGACTCCGTCGTCCAACCACCGCGAGACTCTCGATAAGAAACTACCAGAAGAGATTTCGCTGTATTCAGCGATTTTTCTCCGCTATGATACGTACGACCCTCCGCCCTCCGCGAGGAGAGACCTTTTACTATACGGATTTATATCTCTCGCCGACCGAACTTCCGATAGCGCCTCGGAGCTTTCGAAAATTCGGCAAATTCCCCAGTCCCGTAAACCGCGAGAAGAGAGATCGTTCGAACATTCCTTACTTTTGGAACATGTTCGATTTCCCGTTATCCGCCCGGGCGTCGCTCGGCGAGTCTCGTTTTTTTCTTCCGCTCCGTCGATTCGGTTCGGTGAATTTCGAGAGCAAAGGACTTATTTCATCGCCCGGCGCGCCCTCGGAAAAGTGTCTTCGCAATTGAGTCTTCGGCGCGTAACGTAGCAGCCCGGGCCTCGGATGAGTCACGCGCTAGAGAGCTCGATCGGATTTGATATGTGACCGAGTCCCGCGGAAGCGTACCGTAGAAAATTCAGTTTTGAAGCCACCTCTGGAGCGATTGAAATTCAAATACAATTCGGCCACTCGAAGGCTCTCGTACCCGCGATAAATTCGTTCGTCGGGCGACGAGGGGGGGCTCTCTCGCGCACTGACGTCAGTCACGAGAGAGAGAGAGGTCATCGTTTCTTTTTTTTTCTTCTCGCCTTTCGTCACATCGCGCCTCCCCTCCGAGAGTCTACGAATCAAGCTGAATCGGCTGAAAAGCGATTTGCGAAGGTTTCGGAGTTTGTGAAAATGGAGCGCGCGTCAATCATAAAAAACGGGGAGCAAACATGGCGAACTCTGGAAAGCTTTTATTCCGGTGGGCCTCCCGGAACGCGCAGGGTGTTCGGTTTCCCATGGTCATTGTGAAGCTCCGCGCTGTTATGTTTGTCGTCGTCGTCGTCGTCGTCGGACGTATATATAGATACGGGCGAGCTGCTCTCGTCGCATTAACGATGTACATCCATATAAATCAGGAAAAAGGCGAAATACGAGATACGAGGTAGCGATGACAGGCAAACAAGCGGCGGATTCTTTGGCAAGGCGTCGGGAAATAAGCTCCGGAAGTGGGTTAGGCGACGAGCGACGTCGAAAAGCGTGGAAGACTGATGCCTCTGGCCCCGGTTTTTTCTTCATTAAGGGCGATATCCCGGGCGCGCGACTGTCAAAATGTCATAACACACACACCCACAAAATAAATCTCTCGTGAATTCCCGGCGTTGCCAGAGTATTTTCCGATCGACCGTCCGAAAATCTGGCTCGAGGGTTCGAGCCAGCATAAATGAAAGAGAGGCTCGAGTCAACCCGAACCGTAGTATCGGTAAGACACAGAGCGAGCTAACGAAACCGAGGAATTTATCAAGTTTCAAAGTTAACCGGGTTACGCGCTCGCAAAGGCTGAAAAATAAAGAGAACGAGTGATCCAGTTTTTCCCTTTATTGTTTTCCTCTCGTTTTCCGCGCTCTTTTCCCTTTGACACGGACGCGCGGAAGAACCGGGGAAAGCTGGCGAATGTTTGTGGCCGAGCGCTCCTTTTCAGTCGAGTATTTACCGGAAATTAAACCAGGAGGAACACGAAAAAGCGGCCATCAAGAAATTCAGCGCGCCCACGCGTCGTTTACGCCAGAAAAAGAAAATAGAAGAGAAATGAAAGCTCGCGGAATATATTATTGTGCGCGCAACAGGAATGTGTTTTGCACGTCGACGCTTCTCATCTTCAGCCTGTGTATAATATCGCCCCCCCGACCCTTTTTCTCTCTTACGAGACCGACGCTGATAACGCCGCGCGCGTTTCTTCTTATGCACGCTTTTCCCGTGCCAAGTAGATATTCTTCCTCGTCTGTTTTTTTTTCTTCGCTCCTCTCATCTCTCTTGTTTCTTCTCGTCACACGCGTATCCTACTGGATCTTGGCCAATTATATATATATACTCTTCATTCTTCCATCTCTCTTTTGTCTCGCTCATTTTTTTAGCTCGTTACGCCGATGCTTTTCGAACGATTGCATTTGTTTTTTTTTTGTTATTTTTTTTTATTCCGGTAGATACGATGTCGAGCTGGAATTCACGAGTTTTGGAGATTTCCTTTTCTCCTCGAGATGTCGAAAAAGTTGCCTCGGAAACACACGGCATAATCTCGCTCGTACGTAAAAGGATATTTCTGTACGAATGTATATTTACTCGTATACTCCCGTGGATTTTTTTTCTCTCTCGACCGCCCGTTCTCTTTCCACCGGAGAAAAGGATTTAAAGGTCCCGGAGGTGGTGGCCACTGGCCGCTCCGGCGTGATATACAGCCTCTCACGGATCCGGGCGAGTGAGAAGAAAAAAGAAAAACGAACCCGAAGCAATGCGGTTCCCCGGCAAATGCTCTCAAGTTCCTCGTGTATATCCCCTTTTTTTCGCTCCAATTCCCTCAGAAATGTAGGCCACCTTTTTCGAAAAATATTCTACTCCGAGCGGTCACCATTATAATATTATATACATATATAAAAACGCTCAAGTTAGCTACAGTTTTTTTTCTCCAGCTATATCAAAAATTGGAATGAAAAATGTAGATGCGTCGACAGCAGGTACGTGCGTCAGAAAACTAAAAATTTTCTATATAAAAAGCTTCAGCGTTATTAAAATTGTGTATATTTTACTTCGTATAATTAACCCCTCGCGGTCGCACACGGTCGTCCACGTCCTCGCACATTTTTTCAACGGGTTTAAGCATTTTTTAAAATCTGCAAGAATTTTTGAACACACTTGAATATATTTTAACATAATAAAAATCAACATTTATTGTAACTCAGGATTTTACACTACTTTTTAAGCTGTAAATCCCAATTTGAGTAAAAATGCTCGAAAAATTTGTTTTTTTTAAGAAGATGAAGTACAATATTTTTGTATTTTTTTTTAATTCAAACTTTCAACAGATTATCTTCGAATATAGAAGATCAAATTTATTCTATTATTTACTTTGATAAGTCTTTTATATATTTATCTGAGAAATTCTTTATCTGTAAACGAATAATTGCTTGTTTACACAATTGACTATATCTACATTAACTTCCCAAGTAACTGGTGTCTTCGATCCCGCATATATATTCTCTTTTGCCGGAGTTCTCACACTTTTTACTTGGCCCTTGTAAAAAATGTTTGCTTTGTCACTTCCGTCTGGGTTTTTGGTCACGTCGATCGTTCATGTCGCAGCCTTGAAAAAACGCTGCTCAACACGCACGCCTAAGGAATAAAAGTTTCACTTTTCGAAAATAGAAAGAATTTCAGACTTTGACTTTGAAGAGAGCGTTGTTTGTTGCTTTTTTCTTTGTTCTATTCGACATGATCGTTTCCATCGGGTCAGGATGGTGTAGTATACACATTCGATGCAGAGTCAAGTCTAGACGGGAGCGAAACACGAGGAGGAGAACAAAGCGATTCCAAGCGATTGCACGGATGCGCGGTCAAGGTACACAGATAGTTTTCGGCTACAGGGTTCCTCGAATCAAATTGTTCGGGGCACTTTCGCGTTTCGAGCGATCCAGACTTCGTGCCGGAAAAGTTGGAAAAATATTTGAGGAGCGGTTTCAAAGCCGATCAAGATTCCGGTTCGAAGAGAAATGATCTTTCGCTTCTCGCTTCCATCGTCGCGACTGATTGATGAGGCGAGAAAAAAAAACGAGCGAAGGAAAGCGTGTGCGGGCGAGGAGAAAAAAGGAGAGAGAAATTTGTCGAGTATTCTGGGAATCGCGCGGGGATGAAACACGATTAAAAGCCGAAAGAAAAAGAATGAGAGCGTGTGTTCAGCCCGAAATTCGACGAGAATTCGATAATGGTGGGAATGAAGATGAATTGACGATTACGAGAGACTCGTGTTGGACGAATAAATTTATATAAAAAGCCTGCGGTTGGAGCGATGCAATAATTATCGATTCGATTCAGAAAAGGCGAGTGGACAATCGGAAATTTGTACAAGGCCAGAATAAGCGGTCGACAAATACACACTGATATCGAAACCGATGTTCGGTTTGTCCTATTGGTCGTTTCGTTCCCTTTTTCATTATATACTTTCGTTTTTTTGTCCCGGCTTTTTTTTCCATCCCTCGTATAGGCTCGAGGGTCCCTCTCTCTGTCGTGTTCACGAATTTATTGGTTCCTCATGTTCAGCAAAGGTGCGTTTAATGGCGCGTCACGTGTGTAGAGGTGAAATCATTCGATACATGTCGTCTCGTCCCGGCGCGAGTAAAGTCGGCTCGGAGGCAACAATTTTTTTCTACTCTTTCCCCGGGCCTTTCTCTCACCCTCTCTTGTATCATGGGATCACGGATTTTTCTTTTATTTATGACCTCCCTGTTACCGACTAAGCCTTCGAGATCTCGTACACGACGTACCACTCTGTCGCAAGGATTTCCTTTTTTCGCCCCCTTTCCTCCATTCTCTCTCTCTCTCTCCTTGTCCTGCGTATTTTTTCCTCCTCGAGAGGGTTGTTTTCGAGGGTTCCCAAGCTTTTTCTGCTCTTCCCTCTTCACCCGAAGCTTCCCTCTCGATTCGAATATCGTTCGGAGATATGGGTTACAGCCGAAAATAAAAAGAATCGATTTTTCGCTAGCTCGAGTCGTGACACACGTTTTTTTTTAACGATAAATAAAATATTCATTATGGTAGTCCGTAAAATATATCTTGGTAATTATCCAATATATTGCGTCTCTGTCAAAAAATGAATAAAACATTTTTTTGCTATTTATTATATATTTTTAATATATACGATCGAAATGAATATCGAAATAAAGGGCATTAGATATAACATTATAAAGAATTAGTGATTTTATATTTTATTGACTAAATAATAGTCAATATATCGGAAAAATGTACTTTTAATAAAGTTTGCGAGCATAAAACAAATCGATTCCGCAGTTAGATGAAATATTGAGCGAAAATCTTGAGAAACATTATTCATTCCGGTATATAAGGATATATAGGGATGAAATACGTGTGCCGAGAAAAGACTACAGGACGGCAAAGTGTAACTGACAACGATATTTTTCGTGGACTTTTGAGATTTCAACTACATCCTCTGCTTCTTTAGGTCCTTCTCTATCGCGTCTCGAACTCAACTTCCTCGCTCTCTCGTCTTTTCGTGTTCTTACCGTTCGAGCCTGAATTATTAAGAAGAGGATATAGAAAGTTTTAAGGTTCCCGGAACAAAAGTTACACGGTTTTATTACCGAGTGGAAGTTCGTAAACTCATCGTGAATCGTAATGCGCTCGCTTGATATAACTTTGGCCGAGAGTTCGTCTAGTAAAATGTTTGCGTTTGAAAAGTATGCGAAGCTTCTTACGGAATCCCGTTATAGTATCCGATATCGATCAAATTCGTCTCGTTTTTGCGGCCATCTTTCTTCATCACTCGATCGGTCTCGAGACGGCCAGAAGTTTTCTGCGAGCGGTAATCGAATGTTTTTTTTTTTATATATACATATACACACACCATTGTTTCGAGAATATAAATTCGCTTTTAATTTCGTAAGTTCAAAAAATATGCGGTTATTGCGCATTCGAGCATAAAAACGCGCGCCACAAAACGTCTGCTCGGATTCACATCAGAGTTAGCGGTTTTCTAGCTCTTTGACGGGGATTGCGCAATTCTTGGCATCTGATTCTTCGCTTTTGATAGACGCGCGTATATCTTTCGTCGCGGTTTTATCCCGCCTAGCGCGCTTATATCCCACATTTTTATTCTCTTTCGAGCTGGTGCGTGCTTTTTAATAAATCTCCCGCAGGGCTTACTCGCGATTTATTTCTTTTTTTTTCGCGTTTTTCTTCTCTCGGTGACTCTCGCAACGGGCACCGGGTTTTTTTAAAGCGGAGGCAAAAATTTATACGCGCCCGGTCACTTCCGAAGACGAAAGGAGAGAGAAATTATTCCCCAAGTACGGAGGCCCCCGTTTGGTGTGGGTGGCAGGAGCAACGTAACGCGACACGTTGCCTCGTTTTGCTTTTCTCGCTTCTCTCGATCGCGGAGTGCGGTTACGTGGACCTTCCCGGCGATCTCACTGCGGCAAAACGAGAGCGGCCGATCCAACGGGTGTCCCCCGGACGAATTGTTAAATTTAAATAAAAAACAACGTGTTCCATTTATTCTCTGCCATAAATCAAGATTCTTTAGATCTTTTATTTCATAGAAACGATGAGTCTGAATAATCGAGAGACAAAAAGTTATATAGACAGAGGAAATAAAAATAACGATGAGGTAATTTACGTTAAGAACCAGAGTTTGCGATCTTTTCAAAATGAAATAAATTCTCACGTTGTTATTGAAAGATATAAAAAGGCGGAGTGCATTGTCGGAGGAAATCCTCTTTGGGAGGATGAAGTTGGTAGGAAGAAAGAGCGAAAAATGTTGGGTTACTGGTGTATACGGTTATAACGTAAGTGGATCAGAGGGCTTTGGTCCTGGCCGGAGTTACGTGGCGCCCTCTTTCTTCCTCTGCTAATACCAGCGTACCGGGGCCTGCCCTGTTACGATCGGTACGAACCGAGCTTTTATTTCCAATGGGAGAGCCCGAGCAGCAAGGGCAGCTGGCAGTGCAGAAGCGGTAGACCCGGCTTTAAATCCAATTAAAATTTACCTCTGTCTCCTTTTCTCCCTTATTCATTCTCTCCCTCTCTCCTCTCTCTCTTGTTCATGGAAACACTTTGTACTTATATATGAGTCAGATATATCTCGCACACTTGCTTTTCTCATACGTTTTCATTCCACGCTCCTCCCTTCCAGTCTGTACGTGCACAAAAGACTCCGCTCGCGCCTTCCCGCCGGGTTCGTTTGTCCAAACCTTTGAGGTTTCATCCACTTGCCGGACAACTTTGGAGCCCGGACTCAATCGGACTTTGTTTCGAGTCGGAATCGTGCGCTAGCGCCAATTCCCGTCCGCGCTCGACTGCCTGTCTCGAAAAACGGAATTCAGTGGACACTCGGTTTGGATATCGAGCCGGCTCGTCTCTCTCTCTCTCTCTCGTCCATCGTCGAGCAAAAATGACGTTTGACATTTACGCGTATCGCTGCAATGGTATAAACTATAAAAATGGTAAAAAATGGGAAATTGGATAATCCAGAAGCCGACGTTGACTCGAGGAAAAAAAAGAAAGGAGAAACGGTGTATTGCGTCGAATTAACTGGGAGTCGGGCTTGCCTGCTGGGATTATCGACGTCCGAGGTCTTGATCGAATTCGCTTTTATGGTATACACAGGTTTCGCGTGTACAGACGAATACCGATACGGATACACGATATGATACAGTCCCAGAACACTCTGCCGTCATTATTCCTGATCGATGAATATTTCATGAAAACGCAAATGACCCGTGTTATTAGTGTTATGTGTATAGGACAGGTTGGCCAGTCCACGGATTCGGATACGTGGCTTCATGCGAGTTGTTCATTGTCCCCCGAAAATCGAGTTTCTGATTGGAACACAGCCTCTCGATGGCTTCTCCCTGTCTCACACCCCCCCTCCCCCTTTCTTTGTCGCTCCAACTCTCTCCTCGGGATTCCCTCCGGGACTGATTATTTATCCAGCGAGTAGCTCGCAAAGTATATGCTTGGAATCTTTCCAACTTCTGAAATTTAAGGAACTTTGCCTAAAATTCAGGCAATGCCGGCTAAGTGGACAGCTTCTGAGCCCTTCCAAGTGGGCAGTCTTGGTACGTGTATTCCGAGGAAGCACTCGGAACTCCCTCGAACGAGAGACCATTTGCATAGTCCGCTTATGCATATGCATTGTCAACTTGACCAATCAGAGAAGCGACACAACGCGCGCGTTACATTGTGCGTTCACCTGCATTCCCGGTTTCTCTCTCAGGAGCTCTCCGACCGATCTCCTCTCTCTCTCTCATGCTTGCCTGCAAATTTGACCAATTTTAAGCGCACTGAGACATTCCGCCAGTAATCGGAGCCTCCCTGTGCGAAATTCTCTCCCAGATATATATATTCGGACTAAATTTCAAAGGACTCGGCTCGGGCTTCTTAATTCTATTTGGATGATTGAAAATTTCCAACTTGCCCATCGAGAACTCATCGCTTCGGCTGGCTGATCGAACTTGAACTCGCTCCACCTGGGGACTTCTGAAAAAGAGAAACACGCTTCGATCAGTTCTCGGGTTGCAATGAGAAACTTCTTGAGTATTGGCCATTTCGAACTACGTTTATCAAGATTAATGATTTTCTATCAAGGTTATCCTATCGTCTGCGGGTTAATCAAAAGTCTTAATGAAAAATAAAGACTATTGTAAAAGAATAAGAAAACCTATTAGAAAATGTATGTATCGCAAGTAAAATTATAATTGCATAATATCAAAAAATATAATTATCCAGCTCAAGTACACTGAAAACGAAATTTGGTTGATTCAACAAAATATTTGTTTCAATACGTTCAACGATATTATTTTGCAAATTGAACTAAATTCTTGGTTAATTTACCTGAAGTTTTATTATTTCAAATAAACAAGTGTTGTTTCGACGAAATACAGTTCACTACCCCAATAAGAACGCAAAAGCCCCCAAGGGGAAGATTTTTATGGCCCCCCACTCCGTGCGCGCTTCGCGCTCGGTGACTCGTT
>JAPYYW010004131.1:0-12331 GCA_030522545.1 Cremastinae sp. A BG-2022a
TTGAATTTCAAATATGTTTTTCTTCAGTTGATTTGCAGCAACTTTTCTTAATAAATGTTTACTCTCAAACGACTTCGTATGGGAGAAAAACGTTGTCGAGCTTTTGATTTTTTGCTCTATGGAGTCAACTCCCTTAAGTCGTATCGTTTTAAACAATTTGTCAGATATATTTTTAAAAATTAGAGGCTTTAGTACTTATAAATGATAAGCTTCCTGCAAAATTTTCGGGGTAGGTCATTGATTTAATTATCGAGAAATTAATTATTTAAAATCGGTGAAATAAAATTAAGGTCTTGATTTGACTATTCTGGACAGAGACATTTTGTATAGTCAGCCAATCACAACTACGCGATTTGAAACGCCCTGGACAGGAGATAATTCAATCAAAAATATTTCCGTAAAAATATCGGCAACGATGGTTTTTTTAGAAAGATCAAGGATAATCTATCTAGTTATAGATTATATTATTTTCCTTTTATCCATTGAATATATATAAAACACCCATTATTCGCTTTTTCTTGCAATTTGATCGACTTCTGGTTAAAGTAACACAGGGATTGATGTAATCTTGAATATGCTAACTATTTATAACTTTAAACCAACTGTAAAGTAATTTTTTTGTTTCAATTGATGCGGAATAACTTATATTGCTATAGATTTCGATCTCAACGTAAATTATGACAATGAAAATAATGGGTTCACGTACGTAATTAACAGTTTCATTTATGGATGTTAGGGAAACCTCCATAGTTTCATTCTTCAATATCTTTTTTAAACGATCGGAAACCATACTTTATTCTTTTTCCAATCGATTCAGTGTGATTCAGTTTAGCATAGATTTTAAATTCGCGAAAAGTTTGACTATCTCACATACATGACATACATCTTTAAATAATATCGATTCTCTAAGGTAGTTCTAGTGAAAAATCAATGTTGACAGATTTTCTTAAAAATTTGTACATTTCTTCTTGAACGTGATCTGAATAGGTGGATCAAATTTTAAAAGGCTTTACCACGTAGAAGTCAAGATATTTATTGTTGAAAATGACAATTTTTCGTACTCTTCCATAAGTGCACGTTTTGAACGTTACAATATCAATCCTCAATATTTTGACTTCAAGATGGTGACATTTTTTTAAACATTGAGGTAATTTTTATATATAATATCATAGAAACCTTGTTTAGTTTTTCAACAAAATCTGACATAAAATTTTTAAAATCGTGTTGCAAGTATACTTGATCTTTGATGACCTTGAATTTCGAGTATGTTTTGTTCTTTAGTCAATTTGCAACAACTTTTCTTATGAACTTAAACTCGCAAATCACTTTGAACATAAGAAAAACCGAGAAAAATACTTTTTATTCGACTGTACCAACAGAACTACCTTAGTTCGTTGAAATAAAAATTAAAGGGTTAAATAAAACTTTCTTACACGAGATAAATGTCCTTTGATTAAAAATTGTTTTGTTCCGTAAATAATCAAGATCGACATTATGAAAGTTTAAACAAAGTTACCAGAATAAACAATTACCCTGTACTTAAGTAATTAAATAATTTTCATTATTGACTTTTTACGAAATATCAAAAAATACTCACTATATGCTGATTATAAAATATGTTGTATTTTTAATTCGATGAGCGACACTTCCGGTTCCGGTCTCTTTTGAGAAACAAACGAAACTCTACTGTACACTCTTTTCCATTCAAGGTCATGTGAAATAATCTCTTTACAGCCCCACCTCAGGTTGCAAATTCCATTACTTTGAGACATTTTTGCGATTGAGGGACGTTTTGGGGAACGTAGCATTGGTGGATGCGAATCTTGAATTTTCGACCCCCCAAAGTCGATATCGTATGTTAAAAAGTTTCCATTTCAGTTAATGCCATCGCCAGTCGCCTTGCAGTCAACACATCTTCCATTGTAAAATCAATTTGTACTTCATTCGTAAAACATCTTGATGCAGAATATTTATCCCCATAGATATTTTTCTAAAATGCATTACAATCATTGAATTGTATAAAATATTTTAGTTTTTGGAGAACTCCTTGTAAAATAAATCAGTAATTTACACCCAATTTTCTTACACTTTTGAAACCTTGTACTTGATTTTTCTTCCACACTACATAATTAAATTTTTTTTCCAAAAACCTTTAATTTTTCTTAGTTGAACAATAATATTTTCAAGGTGACACGCTAGTGCGATATGCACTGTTGCAAATTAAGTAAATAAATTGGCATTTATCCTCATTGACAATGAACCAGGGACATGTCTGGATGAATCGTATTTTCGAAATGGCCCAAGTGTCGGTGCTGTCACCTTGAAGATAAAAAATAGTAAACCCTCAACTTAATTTTCAATCTCACTTTTCCAACGATTCGCTGAAAATTGTAAATTGCTTCATATACGTAATGACTATAATGCTACCGAAGTGTAGGCTTGAGTTTCCGCTTCTAGCGAGCGGACACAAATTACATAATCTTAGGACCAAGAATGGCGTAACGAACTAGCGACAACCAGAATCCGTTTAAATATTTCTCACTGCGCCCTTCATTCTAAATATGCACCAAAGTCTGAGCCTATAAATGCTGTACATCAAGTATCCACTGTATTGCTGAATTTTGAAACTGCAAACGCTACGTTACTCTGATCTTAGACTATTCACACCGCTGAAACTGAAAAAAAAAACAACCACACTGAGATAAATCACGATGGTATATTTTACCATAAAATGACAATTGTGCTAATTATTTTATAATTAAATACATGTTTGTATAATAAAACGTAACATAACCAGGACAAGACGAAAATGAAATATACATAAATTAGTTCTACAATAATTGGTACAATTGTTACTTTTATATATATAGTAAAATCTACCATACTTTTCTCCCAGTGCATCATTCTGACCAAGCTAATTGAATATAACTATACATAGTTATTAACAATAGAATTATTCTTAGAGCAATCTTTCTGTCACTCATTATTATTGTTATTATTAGCAAATTCATTTGAATACATTGCCGGATTGCGTCTCCCTGCCCCCCCCCCCCAGCCCTCCCCCCGATGCACCGCACTCACCGGCACTCACTGCCGGGCACTGATATTATTATTCTTATTATTATTACTATATTCATATAAATATACATACACAAATGATGTTTATATATAAATTTAATGACACGATCGATCGGCTGTCTGGTGGCGCGAAATTATCACGCATTGTCCGCGATATTGAGATATATTTTTGTTGTTGTTATTATTAATCGCCATTGGTAAATGGAAGCTTGATAATTCGTACGCGCCTGGTTGCGCGTGATTTAATTTTCAAGGCGGGATTAAATGTGTGCTCGTTGCCGAGAATGAGAAAAATCGTGATTGGCGCGCCATATTGAATCCGCGTACCCGGGCGCCGCGTCGATAAAAAAAAGTCATTATATTGAAAAAATTCATTATCGCGAATAATACGGACGACAAGCATTGTTTGGATTGTGTGCAATTTGATTTCGCAGAAATTAACGTAACGGCCGTGACGATGGTATACATATCGGGATGACGATTATGTAAGCGTTACGGGAGAAATGAAAAATGATCGAAAACGAAAGAGAGCCGGAAGTAACTGTAGTGAAGGACTCTGAGGGGCGGTGCTAAGGGAGGAAATTCATTTTAGTGAATCCGTTAATTCGCGTATATTGATATTTATATATGTATATATTTGAAGTGCATATATATGTATTGGGCAATATACGCGTGGTGGAAGGGGTGGATATCGATGAGATCGATGATATTTACAAATGAATAAGCGGAATGCAGGCTGCTCTATTAATTAGAAGGGAGAAGCAACGTTTAAGGGGGGGTAAGGCGGTCAACTTTAGGGAGTTGCCGTCCAACTTGGCTACGAGGCTCATACCGCCGCTACCACGTTATCCCCCGAGATCTTACGTTTACGGGGTGAGTATACATGCATAATTATAAAGAAAAACAAATTTAAAAAAAAACAACAACAACAATAAACAAACCACTACACCGAAAACCATAATTAAATTATATCGAAAAGTCATTAAATGCACCAATATGCGAGCGTATAATAAATTCTTCAACCGGAAAATAACGCAACGATCACGTAGCACGACGCCGACGGTTCGAGATGGACGCGAGACCACTTGGAGTATACACTTATTGCTAGAAATTACGATAATTGTACCCTTACACTGAGAGAAAATTATTCTAGATCTTACTGCATAAAAATGACAACTATACTCGTTGTAATCGAACTAAATATATGTTATTTAGATCTAATCTTAAATTTAGATGTTATTACTTTTAATTATTATTATTATTATTGTGGTTGAAATATTTCGATTAGCACCTCATTAATTTAGTTGTCGAGTAAAATAAGCGTATGTATATTTTATTAAATATTTCATAAACACGATAAAAACGTCATAAAGACGTGTGTGTTAAATTTTAGGAGATTCACCGTACGAAAATCGAGGTGTTTGTTAGTAAAAATCACTTTTTTATACCCTTTCATAAGAGCAAGGGTTAAAAATTATATTTAACAACGATAAATATCTTAAATTCCGGTAAAGCGTGGGGAAATTTCTCAAAGTTCTATTCAAATTTTTAAATAACATTTTTAAAAAACTTTAAAAACATTAAGAAGTTCTTTTAAAACATTATTACAAAAATTTAATTTTAAAAAATCTGTCGTAAATATTTTTTCGCATTTTTTAAGAATTACACAGCAAGTTGACTTCACCTTGGATGAATTCGAATTCAGAGTATATACTTAATCAATTAGCAAAAATTTTTCTTTGTGATCTTAAACTCGCAAATTACTGTTTGTACGCGAAAAAAAAACTGAGAAAAAACTTTTTGATGTGACTCTCACGAATTACCTATGTGAGGGATAGTTTGTGCTTTGTGGTAAAATTTACGATCTTGATTTCTCTCGGTGTAATCGTTCGGTATGAAGAAATCGTTAGTTGCATCACAATGGAAAATTGGCCCTTTGTAACTCTGTAACTCATTGTAATAATAAACCACTCGTATGTGTTAGCGATACGGACTTGCATGTGGGTAACCAACAAACGAACTGAAATCTGTTATTATGAGCACATACAAAGACTCTATACCGAGTTAGGTGTTTTCCACCAAGAATCACACTAAATGCAGAACAACATGACAAAGTGTGTTTCCCAAACCCAAACACACTTTGACATTGCTGAATAGTAAAATTTGTGTTGCAAAAATGAAAAATTTTAGGAAATATTTGTAAAAGAAACGAAATTATCTCGTTTCACGACTTATTTTAAATGTACTCTTGCGCTATTGCTTTTTTTCCTCTGAAGAAGAAAACTTCGCAGATAAATGTCAAAGAAAATATGTTAATTATCTATAATAAAAAAATTAATTTTTACTGATTTTTCAGTCACGATTGATAAATCTTGATCAATAGTTTACGAATTTCGCATAGATCAAAATATTGAGTACTTGCTCAAATTGTTAACGAAAATTATATAAAAACATCCAACGAAGTCATTGTTTCAATTTGAATAACGGTAATGTGATAAATTGAGTCGTGCAGCACTCAATTGTTTTCTTGGTGGAAAGCATTCTAGTCCTGTCGTTGACACAGATTTGCATGAACTCGCTAAAAATTCAGATCATTTGAAAAGAAAATTTCGAAAGTGTTGACACATTCCATTGATTGAAGAAAAAAAAACAATAGTAAGAACTCTTCGTAGCTGCATTTGCGCACCCTAGTGGTCACTAATTGTACGACAGATCAATGGTGCAAAGTCTGACCACTAGATGTCGCAAACGCAGCAATTTTTGTTTAATCGCTGCAAAATAATGATTTACGAATCCTGTTTAATCCTAAGAAATGCCCCAAAACAAGAATGCCACTCTGGAGCTTCGCAAGTCTGAACACAATTCCCTTAATTTTGAAGATTTTCAATTTATTTAAAAACCATGCTAACCGAAAGTACACGTCCTCGTCTCAAATGAAATACACGTACAGAAATTATTTTTCGTTCTCAACCAGGAGCTTTGAGAGCTCCCGAATGGCATCCTAGGGTCAAAATTAGGAAAATATCTGTCAAGTAGAAGTTGAGAGTAATCGTTAGGCTGAATACGATGAAAAAAAGGGACAATATGAATCCTTGTGGTAGCACCTTATAGTGAGTAACCCTCGTTTAGTTTCAGGTACCCGTGGAAGAAAAAAAGACCACGCGACGTCTTGGCACCTCGTGACTTTCCCTTAGCTCGTGAAAAAAAAAAATAGTGATTAGACGAGAGCCGCGTAGTGGCCCGTATAGTAATCGATCAAGCGTTGCGTCTTGAATAATCTCTCGGTTATCCGTAATTCATGTTATCTGGGGGTTAAATCTCCCGGGCGAATTGTTGCAGTGCGGAGGCCAGGGGCCGGGGAAAGCGGCGTGGCAAGGATGCGCCAGACCCTCACCGCTTCCTCTGTCTCCGGCGTCGCCTCAAGGCTCGCGCGGCGAGGGATACAAGACCAAGCAGTGCGAAGCTCATCGGCGATGGATGAAAAAGAACAGGGTAAGGTCCGACCACCGACGAGCGACCTCTTTCATTCAATACTTTAAGGATATCTCTTCCATCTCAAATTTAATACTTTTTACGAATTTTTTTTTTATATGCTTATTTTTACTGCTATTGGAGAATTATAAAATAAAGGGTCAGGTTTTTAGGAATTAAGGGTGTTGTCTTCAAAATCGAAAATGATGGAAAATTTTTGAAATTTTTTTATAATGTCAATAAGCAACATCTCTAAAAGGTGTAAAAATGTCACGACGATTGGGAAGCTCCTTGTTAAGATATATTAATTGTTTAAAATGGCTATTTTTTTGTACCTTCTCACAAGAGCACGTGCTTAAAATTGCAATTTTTGTATAATAAATATCTCAGTAAGGAGCTTCCTAAATTAAGTGAAATTTTGCACTTACCTTTGTATGGCGTTAAAGAAGCTTCATCTAATTTTTAAAAAAAATGTCATCATTTTTTTGTGCAATCACATAGAGAGTAGATCTCTCATTGGATATATAACCCTGAATTTAAAATATGTTTTTCTTCAGTTCATTTGCAGAAACTTTTCTTAATAAATTTTTACTCTCAAATGATTTCGTATAGGGGAAAAACGTTGTTAAATTTTTGATTTTTTGCTCTACGGACTCAACACCCTTAAAGAATTGTCGTGGTTGTTCAAAAAGTATATTGAGTAACATTAAAACTTTTAATAGAGTAATATTACTATATTGAACTTCGGATAACGTTTAATCGTCATTTATCGTTAATAGTTTATACAAAAGGCACGAAAACTCAAGTTATTCTTTGTCCTATACAGTTTTCCAAATCTTTAATGAATAAGATAAATAGTTTTTATAAAGAGTCATTTTTTCGCGAAAAAATTGCTTTTTGAAAATAAAGGTACAAAATCGTGTACTCGCATCTACTCAATGTTAAACATTGAATTCTCAATTACGAATATTTTCGTTAAATAGTCATCGGCAAAGGCATGTTTTTTTGTGCGGATTTTGTAACTGGAAACTTTTTCAATCGTTTGATCCAAGAAGAATACATTTTCCTTTTAATCAACATTTTTAATAGACATCCTTAAACAGCCTTTAAGATAGGAGTCGCGTGACAGTCTATTCAAAAGTTTGGCTGTACGTGTTAACTTGATGTAAAATCATCACTTGAATTTTTTTGAGACAGAATTTTTCAAAATTTCTACTGATCTTCTTTGACATCATATTAACAAGTGTGCTAAATTGTTGTGGTTATCGAGATGTTTATTTTAAAAAATTGCCACTTTTAACATGGACTAAGGTAAACGTCCCAATAGATGGAATGTCCCAATAGTTGGCCAATTTTTGCTTTATTATTTTTAATTTTAGAATTATTTTTTTCTCAATAATATCATATGGATTATTTTTCACATACAATGAAGTTAATTTTTAAATCATTAATTTATTGGAACAAACTCGCTCAACCTTAGAGACGGGGTCGATTTTCTGTTCAATTATTGGGACATTCTACGTATTCAAATATTCAAATATTTATTTACTAAAAATATTATCTAAAATCAACATATTAAATGAATTTTGGATCACTAAAATATCAGACAATAGTTTCGATGTGAATTTGAAGCAGATTTTTGTATTTGAATATTTTTTAAACAAATATAAAGTGTGAAAACCTTTATCTGTCCAACTATTGGGACATTTACCTCAATGACAGATCAAAAAATTTGACGACTTTCAATAATTAATATCTCGATTGCTAGATGGTGAAGTTTCATAAAATTTGCCATACATTTCGACATGACCTCAAAGAATATTTGTGCAAAGTTTTAAAAAATTCTATCTCAAACGATTTTCACACGACTCCTACCTTAACCGCAGCCACTTTTGGTGACACTTTTGATTCATTCTCGCTTTCGAGCCCGGTAACTCTATATTTGTTTTCAGAGTAACAGGGATACGTAAGTCACTCGTTTAAGAGAGATCCCGTGTTAAATATTCAATCTTTGTCGATTGAGACGAAGCAAGGTCGGAGAAGATTATCTCGTAACTGTAAAAATATACATCCGCTCAGTCATTTCAGTTTCATTCGATAGCTCGAGTCACCCTAGCTCGTCTCAGACATTCTCATTAGACGGTCGACCTAAAATAATCGTCAGAATAGATGATTTATTTGGTGTGCCTCATTGTCGGTAATGGACCTATCCAATGTTCACCTCTTCATGGCTTTCTCACGGAGGAAGTAGGCTAGGCCGAGACTAGTTGAGCTAATTTTCACATTACTTAGCAAATAAATACATTTCAAATATGTTATATATTTCAAAATGTAATATATTGAAATATATAATATATTTTCTACCCACGACGATCTATGCACTAATTGTAAGAAAAAAATGACTATTAGTTGATGCATATTTGGTTCATTCGACACTAACATTCTTAAAGTAATTAATTATTTATTTTAATGGACAAATTGTATCTTTGCAAGACCTTAAGGGGTTTCGGTACAGCTGGCGAAAATTAATGGTTTACATTATAAAAGTGTAGGGAATCGAAATTTGTTAAGAATACGATAAAAGTTAAGAACGTTCTTTGTTACTGAAAAAATTTATATAAATTCAGAAAAAAATCGTTTACGTTGTTTTCGATGAGCAATCGAGTGTTAAAGTTATGTTCTTATACACGGAAAGTATAATTATATTGTCTAAAAATCGCTATTTTGTAGTTCAATTGTTCGGAAAATACGTAGACGAAAATTCTTTAAAAAATCGTATTCATGTGTTTCATATGAAAAAATATCCTCTCCAAATTTGAGCAAATTTTTATCATTTTGCTCTTTGTACCGAAACACTTTAATATCTCTTGCCCCTATGCTCAACTAATCCCGACCTACCTATCTTTAAGGGTGAATTGGAATGATTTGAAAAATATAATGAGTTATTTTTGATTTTCGATACGTGGTTTTCAGTATGAAAGTACGAAAAATTGTATCAAATTAAAAAAATAATTCACTAAACGATTTATCAATTATCAAATTTGAAATCTTTAAAATATCCACATTTTTTAAAAATAAGATAGTCTTACGTTTTTCTGAATATAAACAAGAAACGATGACACAAGTGTCAAATTTATTACGTACGTTTGCTACATCTGGTTTCGATAATGAGTTAGAAATTTTAAAAAAGTTTAAATAAAGGTTTTAATGTTTAACTGTTTGTACATTGCGCAATGTCAACATTTTGTGAAAAGTGTGCTTAAACTGTTAATTGATATTACACATAATACCATGACAATATGGAAATTAAATTTCTCCCATTTATTATAAAAAACTCATTTTTTTAAGGGACTGTCTCTCCAATTCCACCTTAATGAGCCGAGCTTTGCAACACGAGTAAAACGATTGAACCCATATCATACTGTATTCTTTGTCACCTCGTTGTTTGAGAATCATTTTGACAAGCATGTACGACGTTCTGATGAGTTTTCCAAGTATCGTATTCGCTTAATGACAAAGCGATTACGGTAGAAACATAAACTCTCACAAGTTTTATACTTCCGGTAAGTTATACAGAAATCTCGTAAGTTCTATCAAGAGTTTACAGTCTGACCTTACAATGAACAGCTCGGGCTAAACGTGCCTCTCGTTAATTTTTTAGTTTCATAGCTCATTAAACATAATTTTATAAAAAAGGGTCTTCCATAAGCAATGACGAGTTTTTTTTTACGTATTGCGCATTGCTGTAAGTTACTGTGGATAATAGAAGAAATTGACAAATTTTTAGAAAAAAATATGACGTTTAAATTTTACCAGTTTAATGCAACTGTGAATGTTCATATCTCGTAAACAATAGGATAAAATTTTTTTTTTTAATGAAATATAACAGATAACCTATTGCCCATAAAAAAATGAGCGATTGGACATAGCTCAATTTTTCTGCTCTTTTTCCGGATCATGTTAAAAGTTTCGAATTTGACCAATAAATTCCTCAATTTTACAGACATTCGAGCTCTCTGGAAATCATTCAAATTTGATATGATATGAAGGTTACTTTTTTTATACATTATTTGTAAAATAATTGTACCTACAGGTGCTTCGGTATTACTTATTTGATCACAAGATCTACAGAAAAATTTAATGCTTTTCTTCAAGGTACGACTGTCGCTCTCTAAATTGTTGTTCAATAAAGTGACTTCAAATTTATATAATCTTTGATAGAAAGCTTATTAGTTCAATTTTTCAATATTATAATAATATGATAATTATTATTTTACTTGATTTTTATAAACTTGAATTTTTGTCTCCTAACATATGAAGAAAGCGCTTCAAATTTGGTGACAGTAATTGAGGTCTGATATAAATTTTATACAGATGAAAATATTTTAATAAAATTGACAGGCGAAATAAACATTTCTCCCATGTTCAAGTGTAACTTTTAGAAATTATTTTCTAAAATACGACGTGGTTGATCGATTTGAAATTTGAACCGTATACATTTTTTAAATTTGTGATTAATTTTTTTAAAATTTGAATTGATGATGGTAACATGTTCAAAAGTACTACCGAAATTCCTTCAAGTGGAAAAACTTTTGAATTTCAATTGGAGAACTACCTCAAACGCAATAACAAACAATGAATATACGATCCCTGGCGAATTAATCCTCGCGTAATCGAAACAGAGTCACGCTCCACAAAGGTCGCGCTGTTCGCTGTAACAATAAGGTCCAATAGTATACATATTAGGGTGGTCCAAAAAAAATGACTAACTTTATTTTTTCGCGAATACACGTTTAATATCTTCGGAATGATAAAAAAAGACGCCACACCAAATTTCAACCCTTTAAAAAATTTTTTAGAGGTGGTGATTTGCAGTTTTTTATTTCCTATTTAAATAACATTGGAAAATATTTTTTTCATTCAGAATTTTGTAGCTCGATAACGAAGTAACTTACATATATGCCCTTATATATTTTTGTAGAAAATTTGACACTCTACAAAAAGGTCTCTTGTAATTTTTCGATAAATTGACTCTTTCAAAAGTTATTCAAGATTAAAGTTGATATTGTGTAAAAATTCACCTTTACAGGTATAAATCTGTATAACCCGCGTAAAATATTATGGTTTTTTTTGTAAAAAATTTCAGGTAGTAAAAAACATATCATTAAATCATTCTATAACCGAAGAAATTTTTTTTTTACTAAAACAAACGCTCTATAGCAATATTATCACGTACAATACCATAATTTTTATAATTAGATGAATATTGAGGTGAGTTTTTTTTTAAATACTAAATGAATACAAAATTACTAGTAAATTTTTTCGCTGTATTAATTATCTGAAATATTCACATTATATTAATTATACACAGATTAACGCATGTAAAAGTGAATTTTTACGCAATTTTTACTTTAATCTTGAATAACTTTTGAAGGAGTCAATTTATCGAAAAATTACAAGAGATCTTTTTTGTAGAGCGTCAAATTTTCTACAAAAACGTGTAAGGGAATATGTGTGCATTACTCCGTCAATGAATTACAAAATGTCGAATGGAAAAAAATGTCCAATAATGTTATTTATAAAAGAGAAATAAAAAATTGAAAATCGCCAGCTCTAAAAAATTTGTTTAAGGTAGTACGTTCACAGAAGAGTTGAATTAAGAAATGGTTGAAATTTGACATGTATGTTATTTAACACATTATCCAAACATCTGTGCAATTTGAATAAATTTGACCGCCCCAAACCTGAGATATTTATTGTCAAAAATGACTATTTTCTGCAG
>JAPYYW010004132.1:0-12326 GCA_030522545.1 Cremastinae sp. A BG-2022a
GCACATGTGTCCTATACTTTTTGAAGCATTAAAAAATTTTTTAAAGACATATTATGATTGTGAAATCAGACTTCCGGTTTTTCTTCCAAACCACCTTAATTCACAAAAATATCTTGGTTGTAATTCAATTTCAGGTACACTAGTCGTTACCATTATCGACGTCAATCACATGGCTCCAGAATTTTTAGAGCCATGGACTCGTGATAAACCTGAGTACTTCATACAAATGCAGGAGGAACAACCGACTGGAGCGATAGTCGGAGCTTTTACGGCAACAGACGCTGACAGTAATATCGCAGGATACGCAATAGATCCTCCGAGTCCTTATTTTAACATTGACAATGTTACAGGTAATTTAGTTTTCTTTTTCATCTAAAAAAATGTAAATCGTCTAAAATAAAATAAAACTTTTTTAAAATAGTTTTATCAGTATAATCAAATCAAAAGTTTTTATCTCAATTTATCTTGATGCCATGTGGTTTTTGAGCTTAAGTTTATTAAGAAAAGTTGTTGCGAATTGTTTCATCAACAATATGCTCAAAATTCAAGCTCATCTAAGGTGACTTGTACTTGTTACGTATGTATTAAAATTGAAAAATCATAATTTTAGGATTTTTTAAAAAAACTAAAGGAAGCTTCTTTGAAGTACAATAAAGAGCTGTGCAAAATTTCAACAAGTTCCACTACCCAGAAATCAAGATATTTAGAGTTGAAGATCGCAATATTTAACACGTGCTCTTATAAGAAACTACAGAAAACAGTGATTTTTGACAATAAATGTATCTCGAGTTCTACGTAGTGAAATCTCTTTAAATTTAATATTAAGCAATAAGTACATTTACAGCCGAGAGCGACCGCGACTCTTATTATCTCGAAACCAAGTGATTTTTGACAGTTTTTGATAAATCCAAATTTTCAATAATTAATATTAATTTCATTATAGGGTTGGGAAAAACTCTGTAAAGCCTGTTATGTCAAATTTCTAGTAAACTTAACAAAAACAAGTGAAATTGCTTGAGAAAACAGTGCACGTACTGTAAAAAAATGAGGCAAGCACAATTATACAGGATGCATAGTTGTTGAAGAAATAATGGATGAAAAATACTTTGAGAAAGCATACTCGCCGAGTTTATAAAACAAAAACTTTTATAATGTAACTCGGCAAATATGCTTTCTCAAATTATTTTTCATCAATTATGTATTTCTTCAATAACTATGCGTCCTGTATAATTTTACTTGCCTCGTTTTTTACAGTACGCGTACTGTATTCTGGAGCTACAATGACATATTGTATCAAAGAAGGTTTTTGCAAATTTTTAACAAAATCCTAAGAAAACGATTTTTTTGATGGAACTACCTTAAAAAACTGAAGGAAGATTCTTTGAAGTACAATAAAGAGCCGTGCTAAATTTTAAGAAGATTCACCATCTACAATTGAGGATATTTATAATTAAAAATCGTAATATTTAACACGGGCTCTTATGCGGAGAATTACCAAAAATTGGAATATTTAACAATAAATATCTCGATTTCTACGTGGTAAATCCTCTTAAAATTTGATACACGTATGCATGTCGTATCAAAGGTTTTTGCAAATTTTCAATGAATTCCTAAGAAAACGATTTTTTGATAGAACTATCTTAACTTTATTGAATATTTAACATTTATTTAACTTTTTTGAGTTAAACATTTTTTAAACTTTATTAAAACTTAATTTATTAAAACTTGTCCATAGGTATCGTGCGAACAAGTCAAGTAATCGACTACGAGGAGACAAAGCAATTGAATTTCACGGTGGTAGCGTACGACTCTGGAGTGCCAAGACTATCCTCAACGGCAAGAGTGACTGTCACGATAGAGAACGTAAACGATCAAGAGCCAAAGTTTGAGAAGAAAACGTACGTCGTTTCCGTCGAAGAGAATTCGCCACCGGGGACACACGTGACGGTTGTCAAAGCCACTGACGGTGACGAGGGACAATTTGGTCAAGTGCGTTACAGCCTGATAGGCGAGCACGCCTCGGACTTCAACATCGGCCACGAAACCGGGGAAATAACAGTCGGCGCGGCAACGGTGCTCGATCGTGAGGAAACCCCGGAAATAACGATCACGGTTATGGCGAGTGACGGGGCGCCTTCGAATTCTCAGAGATCGACGACAGTCCCGGTCGTCATAAGTCTCGTCGACGTCAACGACAACAAGCCAGTTTTTACTCAGCACAGCTACATTGCCTCGGTCGCTGAAAATCTTTCGATAAACCCTCCCGCGACGATTCTCCAAGTCCGCGCGGTGGACAACGACGAGGGGAAGAACGGACAAATATGGTATACGATCGTCGGGGGAAATAAAAATGGTTCCTTCTCTCTGAATCCGGAGAATGGATTCTTGTATCCAGCGGTCGCGTTGCTCGGACGCGCTGGCTCTTACCGGATCGAGGTTGAAGCTCGCGACGGGGCCGGAAGTGGTCCTCATTCCGACAGGTGCTACGTCGACATTCGAGTGATTCCCGTTAATCAGCACAAGCCGGAATTCGTTATGCCAGAACTGCCAAACGCGACCGTCGAAGTGCCGGAGAACGCGGGCGTTCCGAATTATTTGGTAATGACCGTGAAAGCGATCGACCACGATCCCGGGGAGAACGGACGAGTCGGCTATCATCTCAAGGTTGGAAATCGGAATGTCCAGGAGAACGAGGAATTTTCGATCGACAGGGAAACTGGAGAGCTGCGAGCCAAAATAATACTCGACCGTGAAATAAAGAGCAAATTCGAGCTCGTACTCGTCGCTTCCGATCACGGAAGCCCGACGCATTACGAAACTCTTCGTCTGCTCACGATTCTTCTCGTCGACACGAACGACAACGTTCCCGAATTCCCCGAGGACTACACGTTCTACCTACCGGAGAATCGTCCGAAGGATTACACGGTTGGTCGCGTAAGGGCCGAGGATAAGGACGAGGGAAGACACGCGCGAGTCTATTACTACATCGAAGCCGGCAACCAGGAAGGAGCTTTTTATATCGACAAATCTGACGGTACGATTTACACGAACAAATCGTTCGATCGCGAGGAAAAAGACGTTTACGTCCTAACGATTCTCGGAGCTAACGATCCTGACCTCTACATCTCACCCCAGTCCGTTTCGTCGAACAATCCGGAGCACGGCCACGTGAACGTGACGGTAATCGTTCTCGACGAGAACGACAGTTCCCCGGTCTTCGAGCGTACCGATTACTACGCCGGTATAAACTCAATGGCGAATATCAACGACTTGGTTGCCAAAGTCAACGCTTCGGACCTCGATCTCGGTGACAACGGGACCTTGCATTATTACGTCGCCGGCGCTTATCTCTACAAGTATGGCTCTCTGAAGCCCAGCGGCTCCATAATACCGAGCCCGTTCAACGTAACTCAGGACGGGAAGCTCCTGACGAGTGGTTACATGGCCGAGTACAATCAGGACAGATTCACCGTCGAAATAGTGGCGAAAGAGACCGCGCCACCGGAAAGATACGCGATGGCTCGCGTCCACGTCTGGGTCTTCGAGCCCTCTCAGCTGATACGCGTCATTCTGTCCCGTCCACCGGAGGAGGTTAACCAAGCGCGAGACGAGATTATCGGAGAATTATCGAACGCTACACGGAGCCGGGTCGTCGTCGACGATATCAGATATCACGTGGACTCTTCTGGACACATAAGGCGGGAGTGGTGCGACATGTACCTCCACGTTGTGGATCCAAAGACTCAAACGATAACGCCGATTCCTCAAGTATTGAAAATAATTGACGCGAAGTACGATTTTCTCAAGGACTATTACGCCGGATTCGCCATCGAGAATGTCGTTCCGGCTTACGCTGGGGTGCAGGAGGAGCCTTTCGACCCGGCTCTGGCCGCGCTTATCGCGCTCTTGGTCGTTTTACTGGTCGGCGCGGTAACCGTGACGGTCGTCTGTTGTTGTCTCAGACACTGGGTCATCACCGTGCCGAACGACATTAGGAAGAAGGACGGTTTGATAAAGAAACAAATAATCGATGAGCTCAACACGACGGAGAATCCTCTGTGGATCGAGCAGAAGCTCAAGCTTTACGAGGAGCAGGAATTGACGATGCAGGTTTTCAGCGAGCCGGAGAGCGGACTCGTGCAGGACAGACGCGGAAGCGGAGTCAGCGTTGGGATCGGAGACACGTCGCAGGACAACACTTACGCGACGATACAGCATCCGCTGCCTGCGAACAGACATCGTCCGACGACGCCCGATTATACGACCCTGCCGGGTAATCGTACCAATCTTTACGAGTCCGCGATGGGCTTCCAGGGCTCGACTTTCCAGCCAAACACGAGCGTAGTCCCGCAACTGACGCTCGACCGCGACGGACAGCCTCAATTCGTTTCCGCACTCGAGTGAACCGTTCTCGACGCTCGCTCGAACGATCCGAAACAACGAATCGAGATCTAGGGGAAGAAAAAAAACTGAAGGACCTCGCTGTAAGCCCGGTTATCGAAAATCAAAACTCTGGACTCGAGCAAGCTCGTTACGAATTCGGTAGATCTTCTTTTGTAGATTATACTGATCGGGTTTCGAGCGATTTCCTTCTTTCGAGAAGAGCTCAGTCTCGAAGTGACGAGTCTCTTCATTTTATACGTATTATTTAGTCATCGAAAAAACGTTGCTCGCAGTAAAAGTGCATTTCTTTTATTTCGCTCGTTTTCGGTCACGCAGACGTAATCGTTAAAATACGTCGTGCATCAATGGAAAATCGGAAAGGCGTCTCTCTCTGGCACTCGGGCGGATGCTCGGCCTCGACAATAACTGGATACAGATGGTACGTCCCAACGTACGAGTTGGGACTTGTGATCAATGGAAATATTGATCGGTAAAGCATTGCTGAGAAGAAAAGGCAAAAAAATGAAAAAAAAAAGAAACGTGTATGCCAATCCCAATCATTTTTAATGATCGTAGTAGATACTTGATGGTTTCACTATACAAACATATATTGTAAGTAAAACGAGTATTTTTATGGCGAATCTTCCAATTCGGAATCTTTTAGTCAACCAATTACACTCTTAGTGTATCCAGCGTATCGGTGACAGATCCGATACGTGCTTTCATTGCTCATGATTTTCTCTGTGAACGTAATTACGTCACATTCGGTATTGCAAATGAACGTGCATGCATTTAACGGTTTTAAAGATAATTTCTTCAAAATTTGCATAAACGTTCCTTAGCATCGTACGCAAGCGTGTGTAAAATTTGAATAAGTTTCACCGTGTCAAAATCGAGATATGAATTATTAAAAATGACAATTTTTCGAAGCTTGTCACAAGAGCTTATATTAAATTTGTTATTTTTAACATTGAATATCTCGGTAACTAAACGGTGAAACCATTTCACATTTTTCCAGTATTTTAATCCAATGGTGAAGAACGTTTACATGTTTTTTTCAAGAAAATATTTTATATAAATAAAAATCCTTTGCCTTTGGTTTACGTGGAGAAAAAACCTTGATACGGTTCTTAGCGCAAGTACTTCCTTAATCGCATTATAAGTAGGCAATTTTTGAGCTCAAGCGTTTTGATTACTATTCGGACCGTAAATCTTAATTCTTCCTTTATTGGTGAATTTTTTAGTTGAATAAAATACAAGTATCCTTCTGTGACGCACGAAGAAATTACAACTTCGTAAAATTGAAAAATACTCGTTTTATATGTAAGGCGAAAAATTGAAAATCATAAATATATAAAAGTAGGCATACAAGTCTGAGAAATCATTTTCCAAAGTTTTGTTTATTTAGGAACTTTTACTTCGACAGAGGGGAATTAGTTTAAGGGAGATTATGCATGAAATAATTTAAGATATTATTCTTTGAAGAAGATTTATGAATCTTCATTTACATTGTATTGAAGTATGTATTATATTTTAGGTTTCGTGGTCGAAGAATTAAGGTACATCGTATCGTGGCAGCTTTTCGTGAAAGCTCGTGCAATCAATTGCTATTTAAAACTTAAAATTTATTGATAAATAACCAATGAAGCCTTTTTCAATCTTTTACCAATATCCGCATGTTGCTCAAGAAGGTTTGTGCAATTTTTCATAATTGTGTTCAAAAGACTTTAACGTAATATGAAATTTTACTTTTAGTTCGTACGCGAAAAGGCATTTTAATGTTCGGTTCATGCTAGAACTTCCTTAAACAGTGGCGCGATGCAAGAATAATTTTACAAGATTTTATGGTTTGAAAAACACACACAATCGCATTTACAGCTAATTTAATTCTAAGTTTTTTTTTAAATTCAGAAGTGAAAGTTCCTTAAGCAGAATAAATGAAAAAAAAAACAGTTTTGACAGACAATAAACTGTATGCACACTTTCATATAAGTATGAAGAAGCGTATCAAAACGAACCAGAAAAGATCGATCATTGACACTAGTTGTTAATAGAATATAATACATTCCCGAATTTATCCATAGCCCTTGGTAGAAAAAGAAATGAGTACACAGGATATAATGTGTGCGTTGCCAAACTTTTGGATCCGAATCTAGCGAATAATTGTCTCTGGATGAAGATCCAGAAGCAAAAAATGAATTTGTATTGTATTAATCGACAATGTAGTGGAATTGTAACGAAAAGAATGCGTCGTCGCGTAAGTAGAATGACAACTGGAGCTTGGCACGACCGATTATAATGTATATAAATGAATGTTTAGATTCCGTCCAGCCCAGGTCTTCATTGCTCTCTTATCGTCGAAAAGACTCCATAATTTCTACCTACTTTCCACTTGTTTTTCTTAGACTAATCATTTTCGTTTTTATACTCGTTTGGAGAGGTTGTTAATCTATTGATAAATTCAATCAAAAACTCCAACGTCGCGTAACGAAGCTTCGTCCGCGCGTGAGACTGTAACAGACGGCTAAATTAAATATATGTCCAATATTATACGTATTTATGATGTTAAGTGTAGACAGAGTTGAAACACGATTAGTGAGTCATTAGTTATTATTTATGACGGTTAAAGTTCGAAGTATTAACTAGCCAAGCATTTAACATGACAATCCGTGCGTTTTTTTTTAAAAACATTCGTTGTTTCAATATCTGTGATTATGTCTCGTTAATGGGTTCGTTGTTGAATTTATCGATGTTACATTCGATGTTTACATAGTGTTTGGATCGATTTGTGGGCAAAGGGCGGACTTTTAGTCATATCATATTTAAAGCGAACAATAAAGAATCGTAAGGCAAAAAAAAATCAATAAACGATGCGATGTTTACAATGAATGGAATCGAAACGAAACGCAGCATATGTATTGCATAATCGAATTTGGTAAAGTTATCATAAGGAAACTTTAAATATAATAATATTATATTGTCGTTGTCCTCATCTTCCCTATACCCCTCTCCTTCCCAACAATTAGATGGTTATTATCATTCAAATTAGGAAAAATATTGTCTGTTCATTGATTACAAATTGATTGTAATACTGTAACATATTTTATGTAAGCGATTATTATAAAATATTCGTACTTGAAAGAAACATTGTGTGATATACTTATTCATGTTTCCATAATTTTATATTTCCATAGTTATACATTCTTAATTTTTAAATGTACAAAATCACAGTAGATAAAAAGAAAAATCAGGTAGATAAAATTTTAATACACGTTTTTCTTAGAAGAACTTCTATTTTGGATAAATATGAGAATGTAGAAAAATTTTTAATTAATTCAACCTTACGCATAATATACACATCATCAGTCTCTTGCTTCAGATAGGACAAACTTTGTTCGCTTTCTTTCGTTACTTGGCATTGAGACACTGCCGTGTCTCTTGATACATCATGTTCTTTCAACAGAACAAAAAGTGTAATTCTTGTTTTTTCCAAAATATGACCCATATTTAGAACAAAACATACATCTAATATTGTTTGCCACGCTTGTACCCGTGCAAGGGTCAAACAGAATCTTTCTCCGTTGACTCAGATTGTTCACTTTCTTTTGGTTTTGATGTTTTTATCTCATTTGTTTGATTTTTGTCAGTGAGCAGTTCATTCGGAACTTTGGTTGCGGGAGCTAAAATTGTGCTTGTTTCTTTTGGAGCATAATCGTAAACTTGCAGTAAAGATTCCGGATCTTCTGTCCACAGTTTATAACCTTTTTTTAAAGGGATCTTGCGGTTGCTGCTGCACGAGAGACAAGTCCATTTGATTGCTTTGACAGGCTTTGAAACCAATCGTACTCTACTTGTTTTGCCAGGTAGAAGCGGCGCCTGACAAGTTTTACATATTGTTCTTTTAATATCAGGTTCCCTGTTAGAAAAAAAATGACAGAAAACTTATAAGATTCTTTTATGTCAATGATTTAAAAAATGCAATGCTTTTAAACATGCACCGCAAGACACGTACATTCTCAAAACAGCCTTTTTGGCACAACTAGTCATGATACTTCCATAATAAGAAGCAATTGGTTTGCTGTTTTCAGCAATAAATTGACTTGCCTGTAAAATATTGATTTATCACAAAGGTATTCAGAGTAAATTTTATAATATTTTGTTCACAATAACACTCTTCTTACCTGGTACAAATAATTCATTCTTTCAAAAACATCCTTGCCTTGACACAACTTTGCTTCGATTGCATTCATTTTTCGTATTTTTAAAAAATAATAATGATAATTGTATATAATAATTTTTAACTTGGTCTTTATTTACTTGTTTTTAAATGAAATTCAATACTTTTGGAGATTCTGTCAATAGGTTATGCATGGTTTCGATTATGGAGGTTAGATAACCTCCATAGTTTCGATATCAAGCCTTGAACTTGTCTAGTGGCGCACTCTACCACACAAAGATTATTGGAAATAATTTTTGTGTACAAAATAAAAAAAATCAAAAACAAGACTCATTGAAATTTGAAAAAAAAAACATTGTTTAATAGAAAAAGGCACTTTCCTCTAGTTTTCGGCTACGTTAAAATTAATATTTGATCATTATGATTTGTCTATCCTAAAATGCATGAGAACTTCAAATTAAATTTCATAAAAATCTTTTTACTCAATATAAAGTTTACATGTTTTTATCTACACTGAAACATGAAGGCACATTCAACGATAGTTAACGAAAGTCTCATTTTAGCCATTATTAAAATAAAAAAAATCGACTATTCTGTTTTTTAATGAAAAAAAACCAAGGTTGAGCTTTATCACTATGTTATGTATGACATTTTGGCAGGATTGATGTCAGAATATTTTTGAGGACTTATCCAACATATGTGCTATAAAAAATTTTTTATTTCATTAATTATATGAATGAATGAATAAATGAATAGTTTATTATGCCATGGGACATAACCTTAAGCAAATTAACAAAAAATAATGCAATAATACAATAATATAAGTAAACCTTAAAACTAATTACAATGTAATCTTAAAACTAAAAACAAAAGAAAAAAAAGATATGTAAGTAACAGAAGTAAAAGAAATAAAATATGCAAAAAAGAGAACGGTGAAAAATTACAATGATTATGAATGCAAAAAGCAAGCAAACTAGAAAATTGAAAAAACTCAGGAAGCATCGTTATATATATAAGCATCGTTAGATATTTGTACAAATTCTGTTTAAACGTAGTTAATGATTGTATAGCCATACGTCTAATAGATGGAACAAATGTAAAAATTGTGACATAAAAATAGTTTTTGAAGAATGGATTGAACAATCTTAATATCAAGCTTGCTATTGTGTTTCAGGAATTCTGCAGCCCTAATGGTATATCAGATGCCAACATCTTAGATCTTCAAACCAATTTAAGCATACACTTTTGTGCACTATGTTTTTACTGAGAATTCAGGATCAAATGCCGTTATTACTAGTTTGTAAATTCGATAAAGAGGATGTGATGCTATCGTCTAATTGTTCCTCATTGAGAATACTAGTTTCCACTTCGATATCACCTACAGATTTTCTGTAATAGATGAAAAATTGTTTATTACAATGAGTACCAATTTTTAATGCCCTAATGAATCGACGGAACTTACTGTTCCGTAGAATTCAACTGCGGCTCGTATCCATACTCTGAAAGTAGAATTTCAATTTGGTGACACTGTTCTTCCAAGTTTTGACGATAGTCTTTAGTTTTTGTTAAGTAGCACTCCGTTTGGTTTATATCCTTTGTTAGATTTTTTCTGTCTTCGATCCATAGTTCCTACATTTTTATCATCAAAGCAACAAAATAAATGAAACTGAAAGAAATGAAAAAGTAACCTGAAACAGTAGTTTTTATAATCTTTCTAATATTACCTGGATTTCTCGAATACTGTCCAGATAAATTGTAAATTGTGAGGACCCCTCCATGGTAAAGTCACCATTCATTAATAGATGTGGCCTTTCCCATATTTTTTCCAATTTTTTTGTTTCTCTGTCAATAACGACACCTAATTTTTTCAAATTTTTGAAGTACCGATCCATATCAATGTCACTGCTTTTTTTTAATGTATTTAAAAATCTGTATTTTTCTTTTGAAAAATTATTTTTCAGGTGCAAATAAGTTTATACAGTCTTTCTTGTTTTATTGCACATTAAACTTTTGACGACTGTCAGGCAACGGTGCAACGGATAATTTTGAATTTTTTGTTTACGAATGCTCTCGATGATCGTAGTTGCAAGATTCTACACCAGGTTTGCTAATACTGTAGGTAAGCTAAAAATCTGTCGTATCAACACTGGATGACAATTTTTTGAAATTGTTGTTTGTTAATTTTTTTGTTAGATGGCATTACTATCTAAATAAAAAATTCATAAAAATTTTGTATAGGGTCGTTACTCGGGGTCATAAGTAGGAAGACAAGTAAGTTTTTTCTTTTTCAAGTAAAAAATAATTAACAAATAGGCAATTTTGATCTAATTTTAGTTCCTGCCTTTATTCTTTCGTATTTTTCTTACTTTTACGAAAAAAAAATTATTTTTATAGATAAAGCACGCAAACAAAAACGTAGATAATTTAGATTTCTACGAAAAAAAGGGAAGAATTATATTTTTATGTTCAGTGATTTACAAGATATATTTATTGCACAAATGTAAATTTCAGGTTAGTAACTGAATGGCGCTCTTTTACTATAGATATTATATATAGAACCATATTTCAAGGTGACAAAAAAAATAGTTTACTTTTAATAATAAAAAAACAGCAACATATTAAAAAAATATTCAAAAATGAAATATACACAATGCTAGTGATATGTATAGTAGACATTGTTAGAAATTTTATTGCAGCTTGCAGTTCAAATTTTTCAAAGATAAAAGAAATATGAGCTTTCACCTCCTTCAACATATTTTCCAGTAATTTTTTTACAGTGTACGAAATATCGGAAATATAGATTGTCATCTTTTTAAAAATGAACATACACCTGTAAAACATATGCAATAAACTCTGAAAAATTTTGTAGTGACATACAAGAGATAATTTTTCATAAAATTTACTTACGAGAATTTTCTAACGTAAAATAAGGACGAAATAGCTACAGAAGGTCAATCATCAAAAAGAAATATAAGAAAAAATCATTTCTATATAATTTTTCCAAGTAGAACGTCCTTTTCCACCTTCCGTTATAATTTTTTTTTTCGCTTCCGGAATACGGAAACTTGATAAAATAGTAACGAGTGGGAAAAGGGACAGGAAAAAGATTTCCTTGTGAATAAAATCAACATCGAAAGGAAGCTGCATTTCGTCGAAGGTCTTGGAATCGTAAACTTACTATATATATAATAATATTATACAGTATGTACAAATGCCGGAAGGCATCTCCTGAAGCACTATCTGCACGTGTAGTACATCCTACGATAGCTCCCTACCGTTTGCTAATTTCATTATTGAACCGTTTGAAAGCTTCGGTCCTCCGAATTCCCAGGACATAGTTGAACGCTGTGAAACGCCGGAAAATCATCGAGGCCCTGCTACTGTTTCCTCACAGCTTGTTAAAACTGTCCCCACGAAATGGAGCCTCGTGGCCCTCGAAACACTTATCGATGATCAGACATGCATTTTCACCAATAATACAAGCCAATTATTATCGAATTCCCTATATATCTTTGCATAAGATATTACGAAATAAGTATCTTTCGCTATTTTTACATTTATCATAAAAATATTTAAATATAACGCTCTTAACTTCGATGTTCCACAATTAAAAGCTTGTTAAAACTGTCCCCACGAAATGGAGCCTCGTGGCCCTCAAAACACTTATCGATGATCAGACATGCATTTTCACCAAGAATACAAGCCAATTATTATCGAATTCCCTATATATCTTTGCATAAGATATTACGAAATAAGTATCTTTCGC
>JAPYYW010004133.1:0-31373 GCA_030522545.1 Cremastinae sp. A BG-2022a
CCTTCTCGAGGTTTTTGCGTTTTGGTATTTGATTGATGTAAGTCAATTGCATCTGTGTTGACAGGGAAGTTTTAACGGGTGATGATCCGGCGACCTGAATAACATTCGAGTGAGATACATTATCAATTCAATAAGATCAAAATGACGCATCTGCGTAATTAAGGTTGATAGATTTATTACTGGAACTTCGATAAGGATTGTAAAACGGAGTAGAGAAGAGAACAAAGCCAAACCTTGCCAGCAGCTTTGGTCTCACTAGAATCTGCACTCTTTACAGAAACTGATGAAGCCCTACTCTCTGGTCGTGATTGACCTTGCTGTGGCTGCAAAAATTAAAAAAAAATCATCAAGAGTAAATGCTTGTGTAAAAATAGCAAGTTCTGTTTCGATTAATAATTAATGACGCCTCACTTGTGGTTTTCCTTTCGGTTGCGGCTGACCAGGCGGCCCATCACCACCAGCTTGTTGAGCTACGGTTGGAGTTGCAGTTTTTCCCCATGCACCAGCCACTGGTGTACCAGAGACCTGCATTTGACTCACTCCTGCGGTGATTTGACCAACAGAAGCTTGAGGAGCCTGAGCATATTGTTGTGGTTGCTGTTGCTGAGGCTGTGGCCATCGTGGTTGCTGCTGCTGCTGAGGCTGCTGTTGCGGCCGTTGCTGGAAAGGCTGTTGTTGTGGCCTTTGCTGCTGTTGCTGAGGCTGCTGCTGTTGTGGCCTCTGCTGCTGTTGCTGATACTGTTGTTGTTGTTGTGGCCACTGTTGCTGTTGTTGTTGTGGTCTCGTCTGTTGTTGCTGAGGCCACTGCTGCTGTTGTTGCGGCCTCTGCTGCTGTTGCTGCTGTTGTTGTTGTGGCCTCTGCTGCTGTTGCTGAGGCTGCTGCTGTTGTGACCACTGCTGCTGTTGTTGTTGTGGCCTCTGCTGCTGTTGCTGAGGCCACTGCTGCTGTTGCTGAGGTTGCTGCTGTTGTTGTTGTGGCCTCTGCTGCTGTTGCTGAGGCTGCTGCTGTTGTTGTTGTGGCCTCTGCTGCTGTTGCTGAGGCCGCTGCTGCTGTTGCTGAGGTTGCTGCTGTTGTTGTTGTGGCCTCTGCTGCTGTTGCTGAGGCCACTGCTGCTGTTGCTGAGGTTGCTGCTGTTGTTGTTGTGGCCTCTGTTGCTGTTGCTGAGGCTGCTGTTGTTGTTGCTGTTGAGCTTGTCGTGATTCTTGCGAAGTTGCAGATTTTGAACCTTCTCCCTGATCTGTCTTCTTTTTACCTACGAGTTATCCAAATAATGTACAAAACATAGTTTCTAATTTTTCCTGAATATAGATGACAAGATTAACATTATTTTTAAGGAAGCTGTATTATAATTCATACATTTCTTAAGAATTATATGTGATAATAATTTTGTATATATAATATATAAATGTAGATTTTATTTATCGATTTTTAAAGGTATTTTCCATTTTAAGTTTAAGATTAGTAACAAGTACTCATGTTTCATACTTATACTCAATATATAAGCAATTATTCATTTCTGATATATTTCTAACTTGAATTTTGCAATTTTAAGAAATAATCATCATCTCGGAACATCTACTTGAAAAACAAAACCTATTTCAGAGTTAATTTTTTTTCAAAAATATATAAAATTAAAACAAAAATGAGAATCAAAAGTACTAATTCTTCAACACTAGTGTTGTAAGTTGTTTGTTTCTTATTATCACGTTAAATTGAGAAAATGCAATATATTTTGGATTTTTACTTTTTTACCTTTTTCATGATTATAGAGATTGATATGATCACTCTATGATAGAACTATTACTATTTCCTTCCTATCATTACTACTAGGCACTATTCCTGGAATGCCGAGTTATATTTTTGCATTCTAATTTGAATTACTTTTATGGCAGTACGTTAACTGTACTCTTCACTTCTCTACTCAAGACCATATTTTAAGCTAAATTTGACTTTTTAAAACTGCCGATGAGTTTTTTTTGTGTAAATTTATTCCAAAATAGTCCATTTTTTTTATAGCAGCCACATTCAAGATGAAATACAAAAAAATAATGTCAAGAGTAGAGTAAAGAGTAAGGTTAACGTACTGCCAATTTTATTGACTAATAAAAACCAATCTAGATGCAAGTTTTCTCTCAATTTTTTCCCGGCACTCTGTGGTCTCTTCTCTAAACTGATGGTATTTCAATAAATTTGAAAAACCATATGAAAAAAATTATCAATTCTTTTTTAATAAACACTTAAAGCACAATATCTCTATAAATATCATTGAATGAAAAAAATGTGCCCAAAATAAATTAAGGGTGTATAGACAATATTTTTAAAAATCAGAGTATTTGATACATTGTTTCTAAGCGGATGAAAAAGTATCATGCCAATTATTTCACTGAATGGTTCAAGAGTTATCAAACTTCGAAGTTGTTGAGCTTTAATGTTGCTTTTTTACAGAAATTCGTACATTTGCCTTGAATATGAATTTAAAAAAGAGATTTTCGTGAATTTTTAAAATATATTTTTAGTAGCGTACATTTTTAATAAACAGTTATTTCACAGTGTAACTTTTCTTGCTTAATGATTTAAACATGGAAAACTGTTTAAATCGTTGATAAAACATGCTTAAGTTGCTAATTCATTGTTAAAACATTTTTTTGCGTGTTTTCACAAATTCACATTATGAAAGTAACTGAAAAATCTGTAGTCACCTTAAAGTTGGAATAATGAATTCCTTCAAAAATCGCATCGTAAGCGAGTTTACACAAATATTTTGAATGATAACGAAGTTTCAATGCAACTTCCAAGGAACGTAAAAAAAAAACAGAACTCCCATTATACTTTGAGAATATATATAACAAAAAAGCGAAAGCCACACAATTATTTGAATAACAAAGAAATCCAGCATTTCGTACATTTCATGAGATATCAAAAATTATTTACCTTTTTTGCCCATTTTCGAATTTATTACGCAGTAAAGAGAAAATGAACCTTCAATCTACTGTGAGCTTGAAACTTTTATAGATTCTCTGCAGAGATGTATGTACCGTAAAATTGTCAAATCTTATATTTCTCACAAGGTCATTAACGTTCAACGCTTTTTATTAACACTTTATTGTTGCAAAATTAGAATTTATTTCGACTGATGTAATTTTTCACATTCTGCGGTAACGACTTTACATCGAAATGGCTGCAATATACAATCTGCCATCCAACATCCAGTCTTCTATCTTCTGTCTTTCGCTTCCACGAAAAGAAATGATACGATGTATGCAAAAGAAACAAAGGATTCCGACCTAATATATATTTTGATGTGTTCCCATGGGAGGCGCAACTGATCTTTTTTGTTGGTAAGACAGTTTCCTGCGTTAGTAAATATCAACTTTTTGAAAATATACTGCCAGCGCCATCTATTATCAATGATAGAATACTAAGCTTTGGCGACATTTTTGACGGCGTGGTATTCTTTCTTGGAGAGCTCTCGAGAGCATACTCGCGGTCGTTTCCCGTAACAATTCTTTCCGGTTCAAGTCGTCGAGGCGGTTTGTTGCGTCGATAGACGTCCTCATCTCGGCAATCATGACGTGAGTGTTTAAAATCTAATTGTTAAAAAACCATCATAAAATCTATCATAATTTAAATATTGTAAGACAAAAAGTACATGTTCTATCGTATCACAAAGAATAATATTTTTCTCCTTTGCACAATTTTCACATTATCGCTGAACATAACCTCAATTAATAGTCGTCGAAGAATAGTAGCCCAATAATAATCTATAATTTCCATGTTGAAAGCAAAAAAAATTAATTAAAGTAGAGATTTTTATGAATTTTAGTGAATTAAATTTTTCGGCATCAAATGGGAAAGAGACAATTCTTTTTATTTTTCTTGTACACAGTTCTTGCATGATGTTAAAAGTTCATATGGTCAAGAAAAAGATTTATATGCGTATGTGTACTCTGATCAAAGGTTTTAATACTAAATAACTTGCGTGTTATGAAGAAGAGAAATTATATTTTCATGTTCGACTCTGAATAATTGTCTCCAAAATTTATTGAGTTCTCTTAATTTCAATTAAGATTTTCGTTTTGTACCAGGTGGTTTGTAAATGGAATCTACAATGCATACCTTTAAGAACTTTGAAAAAGTGAAGAATTTAATAAAATTCAGTGATTTCTATTCTTTAGTTTCAAACACAAGAACTATTATTTTTAGAATTTATTTTCTACACAGTTCTTACATAATGAAACATTGTTATTTTTGAGAATAAAAGTTACACGTACCTGTACATTCTGTTTGATATTTTATATTATTGATTATTATTAATAAAATTATCATTAAGCCTGATTGAAGGCTAACTCAAAAAAATAATATAATCGAAATTTAGCAACTATTGTATGAAATAATAATTTTCTGATTTAGGTCCAAGGTATCGCGTGACACCCTCTATGAATGTGTGAATGGTTGCATTCAACACTCGCAAGAAAAGAAGAGGAAATTTTTGGAGACAGTTGAACTCCAAATTGGACTGAAGAACTATGATCCGCAGAAGGATAAGCGTTTCTCCGGCACCGTCAAGTATGTGTTTACCTGATATTGAGGGTTCTTTTCGGCAATTTGCTCAAACTTTGTTCATATGAAATACCCGAAAAGATCGTCTCATGATGAATCAGGAAGCCGAGCTTCACTCGGCGGACCTTCACCCAAGGTCTTAAAATTATTGGGGAGGTATTATTACCGTTACCATAAATAAAGGATCACTCGCAGTGATCCTGCTGGTAAGTCTATTCCATCCGGTGCACCCCAAAATAAAATTTTCAAGTTGATACTCGATGATGGTATTTTAAGCATGTATTATCTGATACAGCAATGCTGAAAAAATTTAATGACTGAGAGTCGCGTGATCAACTAGTTTTGAATCAAGTATTGGTAAAATCTCAAAGTAATGTTTTTGAAATTGTCTGTTAATATCATAGGTTGAAGAATATTCCCAGACCAAAAATGCAGGTGTGCATTTTGGGAGATCAGCAACATTGCGACGAAGCCAAAGCCAACAACGTCCCCTACATGGATGCAGAAGCTCTCAAAAAATTGAACAAGAATAAAAAACTTGTTAAGAAACTGGGTAAGAAACTTTTATGAATTGCCTATTAATTAACAATTTCTCAGTAAAAACTTTAATTTTGATAACCACTGCTTGGAGTGTGAAAAAAATGGCTTTCCAAAAGCACCTACATTGTTATCTGACATTGGAGGTTGTCAAGTGGAAGCAGATTAATTCAGCACTGGGTGTGGACATGGCGTAGATATAATCATGTACTTCAATCTGTGTTGTAACATTAATAATAAAAATTCATGTCCCTTTTATTTCGTTTTACAATAACGATATTAATGCTTTTGTGCAATTTTTTTTGTTTAAATAGCCAAAAAGTACGATGCCTTCCTCGCCAGCGAGTCGCTGATCAAGCAGATTCCACGTCTTCTTGGACCTGGTCTCAACAAAGCTGGTAAATTCCCTGGTCTTCTGTCCCACCAGGAATCGATGATTGGCAAGATCGACGAAGTCAAGGCAACGATTAAATTCCAAATGAAGAAGGTAAAGATCGCAAGAAAAAAGCATTTTTTAAAAAGAAAATAATCATAAAAATGTTTCAAAATGATTAATTTTTATTTTTTCGATAATAGGTACTCTGCTTGTCCGTCGCGGTCGGTCACGTCGAGATGACACCGGACGAATTGGTACAAAATGTCCATCTATCGATCAACTTCCTCGTGTCTCTGTTGAAGAAACACTGGCAAAACGTGCGATCCCTGCACATCAAGTCATCCATGGGACCGCCCCAGAGGCTCTACTAAATTTACTTTCAATGCAGTATGTTTTGCGAGCTTTTCATACGTTGAAATAATAAATTTCAAAAACATCGATTAATCGGACTATTATTATTCTATAAACTTCCCTATTTCCTCTATATACTGAACTAATGCAATAACGACAAAATCATTTGTGTAACGATATAGACGTTTATTCAGTCGTAGAATAAATCGTTTTTTTTTTCAAAAAGTATAATAATAACAAATTTTAACAAAGTAGCGATTTGTTTACATCACGAAGTTTTACTCATGCGACGACGAAAAAAACGTTTATTTGATCTCTTAGTGGCTGTTTACGTAAAAACAGTTTAGGAAGAAACCGGAACTGGAGCAAAACAGTTCTGTTCATCTTGTTTTCGACACGTTGTCGCCAGATGTTTGAAGAAAGTGTCTCAAGAAGTCGTGTGAACAGGATGTGCCCTCGCACATCCTGGAGTCTCTTACTTTTAAAGTTTATAAAACACCTGAGAATCCTCTCAAGGCTTTCAGCGATTTACTTGCTGATGTGTAAAATTCACGAAATACAATATCGAGAGGTATCAAATTCTTTGACATTTTTTACACGGGTACGGAAATCAGTTAAACAGTAAGCATAAATAGTCGATAAAAAAAAGTTATTTTTATTCAAATAAGCTAATGAATTTATAATAATAAAAATTTAGAAATTAAACTTTATTGAAAAATAAGTAAAAAAAATAAGTAATGAATTTATAATAATAAAAATTTAGACATTAAACTTTATTGAAAAATAAGTAAAAAAATTTCTTAATGAAACAATGTGTTGTTTTTTGGAAGTTAATTCATTAACAAATTAAGGGTGTTGAGTCTCTGGAGCAAAAAATCAAAAGTTTGACAATGTTTTACTTTCATACAAAGTCGTTCGAAAGTAACAATTGTTAAGGAAAGTTGCTGCAAATTAACTAAAGAAAAACATATTTAAAATTCAAGGTCATCCAATGACAGGCCTACTCTCTATGTGATTGCACAAAAAATGGATGAAATTTTTTTGAAAAATTGAATAAAAGCATCTTTAACGCCATACAAAGATCGAAAATGTAAAATCATCACTTGACATTTTTTGAGGCAGAATTTTTTCAAAATTTCTACTGATCTTCTTTGCCATCGTATTAATATGTGTGTGCAAAATTTTAAGAGGCTTCACCATTTGGTTATCGAAATATTTATTTCAAAAAATTGTCACTTTTAACCCGATCACTTTATCGTGGGTCGCTGGAGACCCAATCGATTTTTCTTTTGTCTCATTTCTGAGAATCCAATAGATGTGTTTATGACGAAATATAACATATTTGTTAAAATTTTTTGCAATCTTCATGATGTACCTTTAAAGTAGAAGTATTCAAGAGAATTAAGGAATTTTTTCAAATTTTTTCATTGCAAATTACATGTTTTAACATGCCTTGAGTCTTTAGCGACCCACGATAAACTTATAAGGTGTTGAAAAACACGATAAAGCGATCGGGTTTTAACATGGGCCTTTATGAGAGATCAAAAAATACGAAAACTTTCAACAGTAGATGGTAAATCTTCATAAAATTTGACATACATTTTGACATGGCCTTAAAGAAGATTTGTGCAAATTTTAAAGAAATTAGAAATTCTGTCTCAAACGATTTTAAGCGAATCCTACCTTAAATTAGGAAGCTCGTTACTGAGCTATTTATTATACAAAATAGCAACTTCAAACACGTGTCCTTATGGGAAGGTATAAAAAAAAGCCATTTTTAACAATGAATATCTTAACGAGGAGCTTTCTAATCGTCGTAAAATTTAACACAACCTTTTAGAGATGATACTTAAGGTAGTACAACCGAGACAGTCTATTCAAAAGTGTGTCATTATGTGTTAACTTGATGTAAAATAATAACTTGAAATTTCTTGAGACAGAATTTATTCAAAAATTGCATAGATTTTCGTTAGCATTGTATTCAAGTGTTCCGCAAAATTTAAAAAGGCTTTACCATGTAGTTATTTAGATATTAAATTTTTGAAATTACTTCTTTTAACAAGGGCTCTTATGGAAGATACAATGTCTCGATTTCTGGATGATGAAGCTTTGTAAAATTTGACCCATATTTTTATATGACATTAAAGAAGACATGTGCAAATTTTTAAGAAAATCTGTCTCAGCACGGCTTTGCGGTTGTACTACTTTAATATTATGTAAAATTTTCAAAAATTTTCGATTTCGAACGCAAAACATCCTGAATAATGGAATGTAGAAGGGGTTACATCTATCGGTCACGGTGTCACGATGTTGAGGGAAGTGAAGAAGAAATTTCAGTCTGGTTATGAGGGTTGAGCGTGCAGGTGTTCGATGGAAAAAAAGAAAAGGACGCGAAAGAATTAAGAGAGAGAGAGAGAGAGAAAAAAAAAAGATGGGTCCTCCTGAGGTCCTTCGTGCCAACATCAGGCTTTGTATACCCGGACCTTCATCTCGGGGTGAAGTGCATGTGTGCACACTACACACTTGTCTCGTTTCGTGCACGTATTATGGAGGAACGGTGTGTCGATGAAAGTGTGCGTATACGGGGCAGGTCTACGGTCCCTCGGAGCCGATACGGCTCTTCTCGCACCACGCTCCTTCTTCTTTTTCCTCTCTCCCGCTATTTCCGAGCTCGCCTGAGAGACTCTTTGTGGGGGTTGTCAGAGTTATATCCTCCTTTGAAGAAGCTCCGTGTAGCCTCTCGGATTCGTGTTCTCGTATTCCGCCCTGCCAGCGTTTCGACGCTCTCTCTCTCTCTCTTTCTCTCTCTCTCTTTCTTTCTTTCTTTCTCCCCATCCTTCTTTTTTCCTCTCCTTCTTTCTTTTCGTCCACTCTACGAAACTCAGTTTCTCTCGTGTTTAGTCTCGTCCCATCTTCCAAGACGTTTCGTCCAGAGACCCGAAACAACCGAAAAACTTCGCGCACGCTTTTTCGCTCGCGAGCGTGAAGTACCGGAAATATATATATATATATATATTTTTTTTTGTTAAAAATGCACGGTGCTTGAGAGAAAATATTTTTTAACTCGACTTTTGGTTGAGAATCCGCCTCGGGACTCGGTCACAATCGAACACATTCCAGGTGAGATCTTTGTTTACTGTTTTCTTCTCGAACTCTTCTCCTTACGGACGACTGAATATATTATAGACACGTTTGTCATTTCTTCAAAAATGCAAATGCGCTCGGAAACTGTAATTCATTATTTTCTCTGTTTTACGCGCAACCATTTTTTTTCCCGCAATAATTTTTATACGAAATATACAGTGTGCTTCTTCTTCGAGCGTGTGTGTTGATTTTCCTCGAACCTCCGACGCTTTCGAGGAGGTACGTCGAGATAAAAAAAATATGAGTTTATCAGGAAATGAAATAATCTTAATTTATTGTTTTTTGCCATAAAATTGGAAAATCGTAACTGGTGAAGAAATTCATAAATAAATAAAAAAGCTACTCGTCAATTATTTTCTCGAAAAGTAAAGAATTATTGAGTTTTATTTCGACGCTTTTATGCGGATAAATTTTTTTTTTTACTTCCCTCGCATTTTTTTCCGATAAACATTTTTTGAAGGGCTCGAAGATAGGAAGAGAGTGCTCGCAGTCTATTTCCGATATCCGATTTGTTTATCGACTTTAATTAATATGAAGTGTTCCCGACGGCACGGCGAAACAGCGATCGCGGAGATGCGAGTGGCGTGGAATTTTTTTTTTTCGTCGCGTTATCAGCGATATCGGATGAGTGTCCTGAAAAATGCGCGAAGCCGGAAAGCCGTCAGTGTCCGCCGGACAGTGCGATTGAAGAGAGTTCCCTCGTGACTTTGCGTTTCTCCGCCATTAGTTTCGCCTTTCGAGTACTTTTTTTTTTTCAATTAACTAGCAACCACAGTCGACCACTGACCGTTCTGCCTCTCTCGCGATGGAAATGTTTGCTCTGTGACTCGCGTATGTCTTTTTTTTCTTCACACTTTTTACCAAGGTAAACGTCCCGATAGTTGGACAATTTTTACTATATTATTTTTAACATTTGAATTATTTTTTTATCAATAAAATGCAAATTTGGAAGCATTATTTTTCATATACAAAAAAGTTTATTTTTCATAACGTTCATTTATTGGAACAAACTCGCTCAATCCTACAGACAGTGTCGATTTTCTGTTCAACTATTGGGACATTCTACATATTCAAACGTTCAAGTATTTATTTACTAGAAATAAGGTAAACGTCCCAATAATTGGACAATTAAGGGTTTTCTCACTTTATCTTTTTTTTTAACTATTCAAACGAAAAAATCTGCTTCTAATTCATATCTTGACTATTGTCTGATATTTTAGCAATTCAAAATTTATTTTGTATGTTAATTTTAAATAATGTTTTTAGTAAATAAATAATTGAACGTTCGAATATGTAGAATGTTCCAATAGTGGGACAGAAAATCGACACTGTCTCTAGGATTGAGCGAGTTTTTTCCAATAAATAAACGCAACGAAAAATACACTTCCTCGTAAAGGAAAAATAATCCATATGACTTTGTTGAGAAAAAAATAATTAAAATATTAAAATTAATATGGCGAAAATTGTCCAACTATTGGGACGTTTACCTTATTATTTAAAATTAACACATAAAATGAGTTTTTAATTTCTAAAATATCAGACAAATAATTTAGATGTGAATTAGAAGCAGATTTTTTCGTTAAAAAAGGAAAAATAATCCATATGACTTTGTTGAGGAAAAAATAATAAAAATATTAAAAATAATATGACGAAAATTGTCCAACTATTGGGACGTTTACCTGATTATTTAAAATTAACACATAAAATGAGTTTTTAATTTCTAAAATATCAGACAAATAATTTAGATGTGAATTAGAAGCAGATTTTTTCGTTTGAATATTGAGAAAACCCTTGGCTGTTCAACTATTGGGACGTTTACCTTACGTCAGGATCTCGATCTCTCTTGCTCGCTTCGTAACCCCCCATCAATTTCGATCGTCGAGTCCAACTTGACAACCTTGTCAATCGAGTTCGACGCTCCATACCATTTTTCTTCTCACACGTTTTTCTCGTTATCATTCTCATAGTGTTTTTCGTTTAACGTCATTATTGCGATAGAAGACACATGTATGAAACACCTACACGCGGTCATCTGGGCTTTTCAACCGCCGATAACGATTTGAAAATTCTGCTTTGCATCGCTTTATTTTTTGTTCCCTTTTTTTTAACATTTTTAATTCGTTAAAGTAGTTCTCTTGGTACGGTCAAATAAAAAATATTCATCTCGGTTTTTCTGACGTTCAAAGGAATTTGCGAGAATAAGTTAATTAAGAAAAATTGTTGCAAATTGACTAAAGAACAGCATACTCTAAATTCAAGGTCATCCAAGGTCGGGTATACTTGTTACATGATTAAAAAAATTTTATGTCAAATTTTTTTGAACAACTAAACAAAGTTTCTTTGATGTTATATAAAAATCTGGAAAATATCAAAAAGTTTTACCATGTAGAAGTGAAAATATTGAAGGTTGAACATCGTAACATCAAACACGTGCTCTCTTATAGAAGAGCACGAAAAATCATGATTTTTAACAATAAATATCTTGACTTCTACGTGGTAAAACCTTTTAAAATTTAGACCACATATTCAGATCACATCGAAGAAGAAGATTTGTGCAAATTTTTAATAAAATTTGTCCAAATACATTTTTTACGAGAACTACCTTTTGATCGTAATAAGCTTTTTGATCGTAATAAGAATTGTTTCTAATTTTTTACTCTAAAAATGGGATTTTTTCAAAGATAAGTTGTTCGAAAGAAATGGGAGATTTGACGTTGGAACGTCGCGTGAGTTGGAAAATCGTCGAGTTTTTCTTTTGGGGGCTAAAATCTCATTTACGGCCGGGCTACCTGAAACTCTGCGAGGGGTCTGCACGACGTGTACGAAAGCAAAAGTGAATGGTCAACTCCGAATATACGTTAATACAGAAGGCCTTGCAGAAGATCGTGTAATCTCTCGATCCTTCCTCGCTCATTCGCCCCGAATCAGATAAGCTGCGAGGCCCATCATAATGTCCTCGTTCGCGAGATAAAATATTCCAAGACATATTTTTTTCGATCCTATCGGGACACTCTATCACATCGCCGTTAAAAAAAGAATCTTGTGTACACTTTGTCGAAAGATAAACATTTTATGGATCCTCGTAACCGTCCGAAAAACCACTCTAAACACACTCTCATTTTTCTTTCAAATATAATCTTTGAAAAGATTTTCACGCTCATTACTTCACGATGAATGAAGAATCCTATTTTTTTTTCTCAAATTTATGGATCGACCGGGGATCTCTTTTACTCCGAAAATTGATAAAAACATTTTTTTTTCATAAAAAGCCTTGTTTTATTTTTTTTTTTTCGTTGTTATGAACATGCAAGTATTTACGATTTACAGGATTTCACTGAAATATGTCCTGGAACGGTTTTCACCGATTTCTACAATAAAAAGCCTTGTTTTATTTTTTTTTTCGTTGTTATGAACATGCAAGTATTTACGTTTTACAGGATTTCACTGAAATATGTCCTGGAACGGTTTTCACCGATTTCTACAATGTTTGGTCATATTTTGGTTGATCGATGTCGGATTTTCGATAAGAGAACAAAAGCGATTGGACAAGAAAATCAGGAGAATTTCTACGAACTTTGCGATTTTGGATGAACCGGGGACAACACCTGATTCACCCTCGGACACTGAAACGGAAATTACATCGCCGATCTCGTCAATCAATGATCCTGGCGATTCTGAAACTTCCAGTGAAAATAAATTAGCCGAATTAACTAAAATTGTCAAAGATAATTCCTCCGAGTTTGACCTCATTGATAATCATGTTAAGAAAAAATTAATCAAAAAAAAGTATGAGAAACTGAAAATGGAAGATGAGCTCGATGCTATCAACACGATTGACACTTCTGGCGATGATCTCGACACGAAAAAGTATCGAGATTCCGAATCAATAATTCCGAATATTACCATATGTCGCTCCGTCGAAATTTCCACGACGTACATGTCAGATCAGTTGCCGGACAGACTGATAAAGAGAAATCTTGATTCCTTGGAGGAAACGACAGAAGAGCCAGAAGGTTATTTTTAACGATATTCACGTATTTTACAATTTTTTTAATAATTTATTTTACACAAGAAATCTTTTTTGACATGCTTGTACCAAAATTTAAGAAATTTCGCTGTAAACAAGTTGTGATATTTATTGCTAAAAATCACATTTTTCTGCATACTCTTGAATAAGAAAGTACAAAAGAGATCACTTTTATTTCAACAAAAAATATCTCGAATTCTAAGCTTTTAAAAATTTTCACAGATTTTCGTACATTGAAGAAGCTTTTCTTAGCTTAAAAAAATGTGAAGCACAATTTTTTCATAATTTCGTTGTTTATACAGCAAGTGAATCTTGCTTTGAATGACCTAGTATTTATTCTACTCATTTTACAACAACCTTTTTTGATAAACTTAAACTCTTAAAATGCTTTGCGAAAAACTGAAAAATCTTTTTGTCGCGATACAACCAACCTTATGACACGTAAATACACTTCAGAGTGTTACTATCAGATAATTACTTAATTTTCTTCTATTTGCTATACAAAAAAAAGAATAAATATATAATGAACGGAAATTTTTACTACAAATTGCAAATCTCAATTCATTTCTCAAAAATTTAGCAACTTTGCCTATAAGTCGTAATTTTAAAATCAATTAAAATTAACGTGAATATATACAATCAAAATAAATTTATAGATAAATTAGATACTTATTTTAATCGCTTTTGGTACCTCTGCTCCTAATTCGGAGATTTTTCACAAATTTTTTTTTAATAGATAGATAATTTTTTATACCTACAAGTGAGTTCTAAAATTAATCATTTTTTTTTAAATTCCAGGTGATTCGAACGAGGTGAAGAATCTCACGTTATCCGACATGACACCAAACTCGCTGACCGTGTTTTGGAATCGGCCCAGTACCAGCATGAACGTCACTTACTATCTCGTAAAATGGTCACTATCCGATAACACGGATAACAACTCATGCATAGTGACAGACGTCGAGACGGACACCCACAAAATCGAAATTTCCCCTCTGATGAGTTGTCGAATGTACGTGGTAAAGGTCACGCCTTACGAAGGTTCCAATCCGGGAAAGGAAAGAGTGGGATCGGCTGCGACTAAATTGAACGGTAATCATACTCGTTACAATTCCTTCTCCCCTATTTCAACCTCAAGAACGTACCATTATTTTATTGATTCTTTTTATCGAATTCATTTGTGTCTCAGTTAGCAATAAAGAGCTGGACTTGAAGGTGACAAACACGACGACGGATTCTATCACGATAAATTGGAGCATGCCGGGCATGGACTGCGTTTCTCATTATACCATAAAAACTTGCCACGATCCGATATGCGACGAGGCGAGAGTCAACGCGACTGTATTCACCAAAACGAATTTGAAACCGTGCTGGACTTACTTTTTCAATCTGACGGTCGAAAGTCAAGACGCGAAAGAGCCTTACGGTACGACCAACATCACCGGAACAACCGTTTTTCAAGAGCCACAAGCGCCCTTGAATATCAAGACCGTATCCGGAAATCACACGCTCAATGTTTCTTGGACGGAACCAATTGGTCACACCTGTGCGGATCATTATTACATCGGTTGGAGTCACAAGGGCGTTGATAAAAATGCCACCACCAATTCGACATCGATATTGTTGGCAGATTTGGAAGCTTGCGCTGTCTACGATATTAGGATTAAATCTGTCTGGGACGATGGTCAGAGTGAAGAAAAACGAGTACAGTCGAATATGACTGCCCCTGATCGTTAGTAGAAAAAAAAATTTATTTACTCTGCATATACGTATGCCAAACATTTCAATTAAAAGAGAAACGTTTTCTTCTGTAATCAAACGATTGGAAGAGTTTTTAGCTACAAAATGCGTACAAAAAACGTACTCTTGCCGGCCTCTTAAAGAAGATATTTATCGCGATTGAATATCTAATTTTTAACGCTGAGTACACGTGAAAATTAGATTTCGTGGTCTTATTTTTAAAAAGCAATTTTTAAATAAAAGTCACCCATTTACAAAAACAATCTATTGTGATAATTAAATATTCTTAAGTATTGAGCGAAATTTGTTAATGTTTAGTCATTTTGTTCCTCTAGTAATCGATCCACCAGTGGCGTTGGAGGAACCGAGGATCGGGAAGGACAATGTATCGATAAAGTGGTGGATAGGCACCAACAGGACGAACAATTGCGTTCCATTCAGATTGATAGTCGCATGCTCCGTTGAGAAAGCCCTCGGTGAAGGTTACGATCCGATGCCCGGTTCATACGATTATCTTATCAAGGATAAAGAAACAAATATTACTTTCGACATGACCGTAGTAGGACTCAGTGCATTCACAAAGTATAAGTGTTGTGGTGTCACCTTCAATACGGGTGGCCGCAGTCCGGAGCAAAGTGATCCCATATACTTCACAACTCTGGAAGATGGTAAAAATTTGTGTTTTTCTCTAATGAAATTCTCCACTTTTTTTCATTTTTTATATTGAAATTTATTGCACGAAACGAAATAAGGCAAACGTCACAATAATTGGACAGCAAAGGGTTTTCTCACTTTTTCAACATTTAGTTAACACGTATAGCCAACTTTTGAATAAATCGTCACGCGATTCCTACCTTAAATTTTAAAAATCACACTTTGAGGAGACAACTATCTTAAATAAATATTCTTCTGTCTTTTACAGTCCCATCGCCTCCAAAACTATTGCCAGCATTGCAGAGCAATGTAACAAACACGAGCATAACGCTAATGTGGGAAAAACCAGCATATTTGCCCGGTATATTGAGAAATTTTACGATCGGTATACTCTGGGACTACAAATTCGTTCGTCCGCCCTGGTGCGGCGATGCCGTTGTCATGAACGAAACAATCTCAATTACGGACGGAAGTGCCACGAGTTACTTTTACAAAGCAAAACCAAAGTCCCATTACAGAATAAAGATTTACGCATCGACCGGAGCTGGGAAGGGGGATGCGAGCGACGTCGTCGATTTCTTCACGACTCCTGGAATTCCGAGCAACGTTACCAATTTTCACTACGAAATAATCCAGAACTCGGAAGATTCTAACAAACTGGATGTAAACGTCACATGGGGACTTCCTTGTTACGTGAATTCCGACAAAATCGAGCACTTCGAAATAACTGGATCGGGGACCAGACAAGGCTATGACGAGCACAAATTTACCCAAATCGTGAACAAAACCGACAAGAATTTGTGCACAGACTATGTGTGCTCTCTCGTGGTAAAAGATTTGAAGGAAGAGCACGCGTACGTATTTCGAATAGCCACGAAAGTCGAGGAGTACGTCTCTCTCGGTATTATTTCCGAACTGACGTTTGATTTCCCAGCCGGCAGTGAGTATCGCGAGTTAATAAACTCGTTCATAAGTTGCGTAACATCGTTCTTATCCTTTTGCAAACAAATTTGTAGTCCCACCGGAGCCGGATGAGAATTACACGAGTTTGATCACCATGGATCCTTACAAGGCTCGCAGAACGACGTCGACAGCGACAGTTTTGTTGCCAGTATTTCCTGACACCGGGGGAACGATTCGGTGCTACGCGATAATCGTCGCCAAGCTTGGATTCAATAACGGCACTTTCGGAAGAATTACTAACGACTCTTCGCAACCTCACGTAGCCTCCTGGATCGAATCTAAATTGGAAGACTTTGTCATTCCTTATCAGGCCGTCAAATTCTGTGTCAACTCTTATCCAAGTGAGTTATTGAATTGGTAGGATAGTAGATAGTAGTAGCAGTAAACAATACATAAAAGTATAAGTAGGGGATAGTTGAGCAAATTATAATAATATAATAATTTAGTTTAAAATTTGAAACAAGCATCAAGTTGATAATCATAACATTTCGATAATAATATTTTAATTACTGAATATTTTAACAATAATTATCAGCAATTACTAGTTAATTATTAGTTATGACAAATAGCTAAATTTTTTATACGTTGTTTCGGAAAATATGAAAAATTATTACGTCAAATTTGAAACTGATTCACTCAAAGACTTCAGAATTGTCAGACTTAATTTATTGAATTTTAAAATCATTTCTTGTGGGGAAATTCATATATTTTATTATAAATATTTTTACTAAATATTCACTAAATATTTTCATTTCTAAGTGTTTAAACAATATCAAGTATTAAAATAGTCCAAAAATAAGAGTGCTCAAACTTTCAATCGATATGAAGTGTTGCTATACATGCGCGAGACTTAAATATTTCAAGATAAATCGATTGCCAAATGTGCGCAATTAGCCGTTGCGTACTCTGACATTTTTCCGAAAACACAAATTTAATGCGACGAATTTTTTTTTTTGCAAGCCTACGTGACCGATTACGGACGTTTCAAAGCTGTAAATTTCGTTCTCGGCGAGGACACGGAAACGTGCCCCGAATTATCGTCCAACAGGTTCCAGTATTCTTACTGCAACGGCCCCTTGAAACCTGACATGTGGTATCACGTAAGAATGCGGGCGTTTACCAGCGGTGGTTACAGAGACTCGATCGTTTTCACCGTAAAAACGAGTAAGCCCGAGCGTTTGTTTTCCCATCGATCCAAATATCTCTGCGAATAAAGTAAACGACCCAATAGTTGAACAATTTTCGCTATATTATTTTTAATATTTCAGTTATTTTTTTATCAATAGAATCGTACGGATTATTTTTCTTATACGAAGAAGTGTATTTTTCACAACGTTAATTTATTGGAAAAAATTCACTCAACTCTAGAGACAGGGTCGATTTTCTATCCAACTATTGAGACATTCTACATATTCAAACGTTCAAGTATCTATTTACTAGAAATATTATTTAAAATTAACACATAAAATGAGTTTTTAATTGCTAAAATTTCAGATAATAATTTAGATGTGAATTAGAAGCAGATTTTTTCGTTTGAATATTTTTTGAATAAAGATAAAGTGAGAATATACCCTTAGCTGTTCAACTATTGAGACGTTTACTTTGTTGATGGAGAATAAAATTTATAATTATTCTTTACTTTCTTCAATTTCCCCAGACGCTGAGCTTCAAATCGGGGTTGTGATCGGAACGATATTCGGAATTCTCTTCCTCGGGATTCTCGCGACGATGATGCTTCTCGTTCGAAAGTGTTCTCTGCAAGCGTAAGTACCGAAGTACACGTATTATATTTTTTCCTCGGAAAGTATCATCGTGAGATCGCAGCGATACGAACGGGGAGCATCGCGATTTTTTAAGCACGCAAAACGTTTCTTAGATCCGGGGGCGAGAGCGTACTCGCGATAGGGTCAAGTTTAAGAAAAAAAATAATCAATAACTGCCTCCCCTTGTTTGTGACGCAAAAATGAGTCACGAACGTGATACAGTGTTTAATTTCATGATTACTATAAAAAGAAAAAGAAATGGAAATATGGGCAAGGTCGGAGTTTCGTGTATGGCGCTGTCGCGGAAGATTTTCCCTCGTCGAACTTGGCCGTTTCGTCACAGCGTACACACCCGTAATTCCTCCCTCTCCGCGCTTTTCCGTCTCGTCGTAGCTGAAGTGAAGAATATACGTAGAACGAAAAGTGAGTGCCTCGCGATGACTAGTCCACGTTCCGCCACCTAAATACAAGACCGAGTTTATTTTAGTCACGGATATTTTCGTACTACGTTGCTCGAAGGTGCAATAACGAGATATACCACCGAGAAGCTTTTCCTCCTTTTTTCCCCATTTCCACGGAGTTTGTGGTGAACGAGTGACATTTCGAGCATTACATGTCAAGAATGACAGCATCGATGGACTCCTGGAAAAACGAGTCCATGTTCGCTTATCTGACCAAGTGCGTATTTTCCTATACACGATCAATTCTGGCAACACACGAAGAAATATCATTCGCCTGTTCCCTCGGTTGCTCTCGAGACTAGAATACACACTTGTTCTTTTCGTCCAATGCCAGTAAGGTAAACGTCCCAATAGTTGGACAGCTAAGGGTTTTTCTCACTTTATCGTTATTTAAAAAATATTTAAACAAAATAATCTGCTACAAATTCACATCTAAACTATTGTCTGATATTTTAGCAATACAAAATTTCATATTCAAACCAAAAAATCTGCTTCTCATTCACATCTTGACTATTGTCTGATATTTTAGCAATTCAAAACTCATTTTATGTGTTAATTTTAAATAATATTTCTAGTAAATAAATACTTGAACGTTTGAATATGTAGAAGATGAGCTAGTTTTTTTCCGATAAATTAACGTTATGAAAAATACACTTCTTCGTATAGAAAAAATAATCTATACGATTCTATCGATAAAAAAGTAATTGAAATATTAAAAATAATATGGCGAAAATGGTCCCACTATTGGGACGTTTACCTTATAGAAGATGTCGCGCTATTTTAAAGGCCATCAGCGTTAAATAATGAAAGCGGCGAAAACGTTCAAACGCTCTTCATTTGTCTTGTACAAAGTATACGATCGTTTACGATGAACAATGATGAAATCATTTATAAGATAATGATTATCTTCCGGTGCGTTTCATTTATAAATTTTCTTTTTTTTCCCCGGACTACGAAAATGATCTCTTAAGATAGGAGTCGCGTGACAGTCTATTAAAAAGTTTGGCTGTACGTGTTAACTAAATGTAAAATCATCACTTGAATTTTTTTGAGACAGAATTTTTTCAAAATTTCTACTGATCATCGTCACATTATATAAACACGTTTGCAAAATTTAAAGAAGCTTCACCATGTTGTTATCGAGATATTTATTTTTAAACATTGCTACTTTTAACATAGGCTTTTATGAGAGATCAAAAAATGTGACGACATTCAGCAATTAATATCTCGATTACTTGATGGTGAAGCTTCATAAAATTTGGCATATATTTCGACGTGACCTTAAAGAAGATTTGTGCAAATTTTAAACAAATTGTGCCTCAAACGAGTTTACGTGACTCTTACCTTAATGAAAGAAACGCGATCGAATAGCCTCTCCTCGGTTTATCGATCGAAAACGCTCGCGTTCCATGTTTCAACGTCGGAGCAGTGGATTAAAATTTTTTTTCTTCTCTTCCAGAGTAGTGCGCAGATTTTTGCATTCCGACATGCCTGGATCTCCGGTACCGGCACCGTTCACAAGACGGAAGTTCATCGCGCACTGTCAACAATTGGCTGACAACCCTGGCAAACTCAGCAACGAGTTTCAGCTTTTGCAGACCCTCAGTGTCGATCTTCAGATGCCAACGAATGCTGCTTGTTTACAAGCTAATCGCAAAAAGAACAGATACACGGACATACTGCCTTGTAAGAATAAACGAAAGAAATATCATCTTCAAGGTAGTTCTATCGAAAAGTCGTTTTTTTTCAGGATTCCTTTGAAAATTTGCATAATCCTTTATTTATGTCATATGCACATATCTGTCAAACTTTATAAACCTTCACCATATAAAAGTCGAGATTTTTTTTCAATTTTCATCATGACGCGATAAAAACACGTGCACGTTTTTCTTAAAAAAAAAATTAAGCTTGCAAAGCAGATATGAAGAAAAACTTTAAAAAATTTTACATTTGACTGTACCGATAGAATTACATATATCTTAATTTTTAAAGAGACAATAAACATTAATTTAGCATATTTTTACAGATGATTTTTCCAGAGTTAAATTGGAAGTTATCGACAACGATCCGAACTCGGATTACATCAACGCGTCTTTCATAAAAGTGAGTTTCCGCTTCACCGAGAAAAGAAATTCTTTTTCAACATTACTGATATTTTGTAATTATTGCTAATTGAAATTTAGGGGTTCACCGGTGAAGAAGATTACATAGCCTGTCAAGGGCCGAAGGAAGAAACTACCTACGATTTTTGGCGTATGATAGATCAGTATAACGTCAAAATAATCGTCATGTTGACTCAGCTAGTTGAAAAGAACAAGGTTTTTGAAAAGTTTCCTCATTTGCGCAATGGTCAAAAGAAAAAAAAAAGAAACGAACGTGCGATGATTAATTTTTTACTTTTAGGAAAAGTGTCATCAATACTTTCCGACGATACGAGAAACATTCACGTATGAAAATATGTCGATAAAATGTACATCGGAATTCGATTACAGAACGTACACAGACAGAACTCTGGTTCTTCAAAAAGTTCGTAGACTCGCTCATTCAGCAATTAATCAATAATTTCTTTAGTAAAACGAAATATTTCTATGCTTGTTTACTTTCAGGAAAATCAAAAGAGAACGATAATACATTTGCATTTCAAAGACTGGCCGGATCACGACGTCCCGGAGGACTTTGATCCGATGATTAATTTTTGTCAAATAATGAGACGACACATCGAAGCGAATCGCGGCCTCGTAGTCGTGCATTGCAGGTATGCGTTCGATATATTATGAAAGCATCGTTGCAATTGATTCATTGCTCGCTGGAACGTTCCGACTGTCTGGACGATTATTGTCTCATTTGTTTATCGAATTTTTTCGCAGTGCTGGTATCGGCAGGACTGGCACGCTCATAGCTATAGATATATTGTTACAACACATAAAAGAAAACAGAAAACTCGACGTATTCGGTACGGTGTACAGGCTGAGGCATCATCGAATAAACATGGTTCAACGAGAAGTGAGAATTATGTCCTACTATCGAATCTCTATTTTATTTATCTTTTTATATATAATTTATCAAAAATTTGGTCAATTTTTTTAAATTCCAGAGTCAATACGCTTACATCTATAATTGTATAAAACAAGTACTGAAAAATCCATACTTTTCAAAAAATTGCAAGTATTTTTATAAATTTTCTTATTTTTTAGACTTTGGCAGCGAAATAATGTTCATCTTGTATCACGTTTTGCTATTTCGCAGATAAACCTCCGTCCGTCGATCCAATATTTGACACGAATTCTCACAGAAAAAAAGAAGGTTCGGATTCTGGCACGAATCTGGTTAGCAGCCTCGAGACTCGTATGTAAAATTCTCTTAATCGACTGCGGTACTAAAAAAAGAACAAAAGAAAATTTTCTATAGAAAATCACGGAGCTTCAGACTAAAAGACCGACCAGCAGAAATATATTTGATAAAAGTGAATCATTTTAACATGGTAGAAGTAACAAAAGTCTCTTTTGTACTGCAGAATGAGAGCGAACGTCAGTCTTTTTTTTAAAAATCAATAACGAGGTACGATTAAGTAAAAAATGATTCGTACGCATCGCTTCGCTTTTGTCGTCCCGTATTTTCGTCCGAAAAAATTGTTACTAACACGTTGCACTGCAGCTTTTAGATATTTAGAATAAGCAGGTTGTACGTGTCTTTCGCTTCAGATGTGTCGATCAGTCTAAGCACATTATTTTTCTGCCTTGTTTTACAATGTATAAATTTTCGATTTCAGTGAAAAAAAGCAGCTTTTCAACGTCAGCAGCATCAGCTGAGCCAATTTATGAACCATCATCAGACCTAATACCTCAAACTTGCCATTCCTTCGCCGGTATGTTCTTATCATTTTGGGAATAATGAAGAAAAATAAGAATTTAAGGTAGTTCTCTTGGTACAGTCAAATAAAAAATATTCATTTCGGTTTTTCTGACGTTCAAAGTAATTTGCGAGAATAAGTTAATTAAGAAAAGTTGTTGCAAATTGACTAGAGAATAACATACTCTAAATTCAAGATCATCCAAGGTCGGGTATACTTGCTACATGATTAAAAAAATTTTATGTCACATTTTTTTGAAAAACTAAACAAAGTTTCTTTGATGTTATATAAAAATCTGTGCAAAATTTCAAGAAGTTTCACCATGTAGAAGTCAAAATATTGAAGGTTGAACATCGTAACATCAAACACGTGCTCTCTTATGGAAGAGCACGAAAAATCATGATTTTTAACAATAAATATCTTGACTTCTACGTGGCAAAATCTTTAAAAATTTGGACCACATATTCAGATTACATTCAAGAAGATTTGTGCAAATTTTTAATGTCCAAATTCATTTTTCACGAGAACTACCTTAATATTCACACAAAAAAATAATTTATTTGAAATGTGTGTTTGCTCGATTCAAGGCCTCAGATGTGCAAAGTCGACGAGCGCTATCGACACTCGTCCATGCCAAGAACTCACCGGCAAGTCGTCGTTGTCTCACATCGTTATAGGTTCCACAGACATGAAAGACAGCGACGTGAGTCTTGACATTACTGATTCAGAAGGGTCCACCACGTCGCTGTACGAAAATATGCAGCCTTTATTGCGATCGAAATCAGCTCACACGTTTGGAAGGGAAGAAGATCGATATGTGATTCGTGGTAAGTTAATTGCATAAACTAGTAACAGACTGAATTTCGCAATGTAATTATTGCTTATTTTCAGGCCTGCTCGAAAATGATACTTCATTGTAAGAGAGAACAAATGGTATGAATTTTTTTTAGTACCAGACAACGTGTGATAAATCATCCTAGACTGAAAGACTAGCACAACGAAAACTGACCAAAGCAGTTCCATATAGTATCAAATGAGCTACAAGATTGTACATAAACTGATTAATTAATGACGAATCAAAGTCGACGATTGTTCCTTCAGATTTTTTACTGCAAATAATCCTGCATTGATCATGTACATAGAAAAAAAATTGTATTTAAAGAATATAATACTGTATAGTACAATGAATCAAGGAGGCAGATGACTGAAAAATCATCTCAAGATCTTTGATTTAGTTGCTACAGATGCACATTCATTCTGTTTCCAATTTGTCTCAAGTACAACGATTGTTCATTCATTTCACTTTCATGTTTTAATGTAAAACATCGTGTTATTTTTATACCTATGTCTAGGATATATAAAATATACAATTTGTAAATACGATAAATTAATAACGATATTTTGTAGAGTAATCTTTTGGCGATACTACGAGACCCCGACCTTTCCTGGCTCCTCTATAAACAGTTTCAATAATGTCGATCATCTCTTGCTTGTCCTCCAGGGTCCAGTTTATTTTATTGTTGTTACCAGTGCCCAAATCTATCATAATGTGTTTGTTTCTGAAGAAAAACATCACTGTACAAGGATCGTACAATTCGTACCTGCAAAAAACAAAAATGTTAGAAATTTTTTTTTACATCTAAATAATTTAATAAAACTTTATAAAATAATTTCGTAACGTGACGATGTGGGATCGCAACGAATGACTTACATTTTGTTAAAATCTGGCACTTCCGTAATGTCAACGAGATAAATGACAGCAAAATTTTTAACTTTCTCAGCAATATTGTACAAAACTTCATCCATTTTCATACACATTGGATCCCAATCGTGACCAAATCGAATTACCTGGAACGAAAATTATATTAATATCGAGTTGTGACATTGATAAAATTATTGTTGTGAAATTTGATAGGTTATGAACGGTCTTTACCACTACACGATCCTCTTCTGACAAAATTGCTTGGTCTACTTGCCAGCCGTTATGAAGATGAGATAACATGTACGACATTTTCAATTCTTTTAATTTACTTCTCGTTTAAAATGTTCAATAATTTAGTTTTTATTTATCTTTTTTGCGAAGAAAAACACGCAAAACTGACAGCTACGTTGCACCACGAAAATCGTGACTCAACAAAGAAGGGTACGCGTCGTAGTAATTCTGTCACGTGACCTCGTTCGATGACTTTTTTAGAGTTTTTCCATTCTCCGGATAAAAGGAGAGTGAATAAATATTGTCAATAAAAAATGGCAGAATATGAATAAATTGCAGATAAATATCGAATGTAATTTTTGGAAACCGATAAAGAGTAAAATCCACTCGGCATATGCACATAACTACATCTGTCTCGTCAATTTTTTACTACACGAATTTATCCGATGTTACAACTGTACACAATAGAGGGCCGCAGTATCGGGCAGAAAATTTCCTTTCTAGCGATTTTCCATTTTTCTGCGCAAACGATGCTGCGCGAACGCGCTGATTTATCACTCGTACTTTTTCCACAAGTGTGTGTAGATATGATTCTCTCGTCCTGATCAGGGGCTAATCTCTGTGTGCGTACGTAAGAGTCAAAAAATATGTGCTCTCGCGATTGTTGATGTTTTCCCGCAAAGCGGGGGAGGGGACAAAGGAGGACAGGTGAATTTTCGCGACATCGAGAGTTCTTACGGTAAATAATAATCATATAGCGTCGATGATAACAAATTCACGGGCGTCTGACAATAAAAGTGTGTGCGGTGCGTTTGTAGCCTGTCGCGGGGTGGGGAGAGAACACGCAAGCTCCGAACAAAACACAATGGACACGCTCCATTGGAGGGAAGGTAAAAATCTTGAAATTCTTTCATTCGCGCGTATGTATGCGTTTGACCTTGTTTTTACTATTTCTACAAAAGTGTATATATTCTCACTTTCGTAAAATTATGAAAAAATCTACGTATGTCGCATCGCCATCTTCAGTCTTTTTTTTACACCACGTATACGAGAGATTTCGCGTCTCTTCAACTGTGGGTTCATATACATACGTCAATTTGTACGGTCTTCATGGACGAGAGTGTCGAAAAAATGACACTTGACATATTTGTTGCTTTTTCCGGGATATTCGTGGATTTGTGAGCGCTCCAATTAGTCCCGAGTCTCTCTTTTTCACGCTTTCTAAGAAGAAAACATTTGTAAACAAATAGTCATTGAATCACTTGCGAAATTGTTTCGACATTGATACTGCAGAGAGTTTTAGATCAACGATCCACTACTTTAACCTTCAAAAATAATGAGCGCAAATAATGTCAATGGAATTCGGCCTTTTCTGCTTGTCAGGTTGTTCGAACTGTCAATAAATTATAATAACTTAAAAATTATCGCTCACCAACATTTAACACGATTCGTGAGCACTCAAATACCAGGGATCTATTGAAATCACGACTTTTACACATTGTGTATGATTTATCGGCCTTTTTTTTACGATTTGCCCATTTTAATATTCGTTTCAACTTTTTTGCAGTTAATTACGTCCCTTTGATCTTCAGATCCGATGGATAATATACCTTAAGGTCACCAAGTTCTTTAACAATGTGAGTGAGCTCGTTACGACTCTACGACCGTATCAATTTGTCCTTTTTTTTTTCCAAAGTATCCAACAAAGTTATTTTATAACCTTGCGTTTTTCTTTTTTTGGCTCGGCGGTTACTCCAGATGTTTAGTCCAGTACAGATAAAGCAAGAATATCCTGGTGTGGATGACGGCAATCAAAACATAACGAACGGCGTACCCGCTGCTTCGGAATACCCAATATTCACGAATCAGGATGTGGAATACATGTATCGTCAACTGCCACAATTTTGGGGACAGGCCCAGCTACAGACAAATCAAATGGTTGAAGATCTTGCATCAAAGGGTGAAGCCCATGTACGTCAGGACATAGTTCATAATCAGGTAGAAATTTTGCAGATTCAAAAGCCTTATTCTCTACATAAATTTTTTGTACCTTACCAAACTCATATTTTTTTTAATTTAAATAAAATGAATAATTTGGAAAAGAGATTACATTGAGTCGACAAAGTGTAACGAAGTTAAAAAACTGATATGAAGTGCAATGTCGCTGTTATTGCAATTCAAAGAAATGAATTTTATTTGTATACGCTTGTTAATGATATGTCTAGTGAATAACTTTGATTATGTTTTTTTAAGCCACCGGTTCAACACTTGGCAGTGGCGAATTATCTTCAGCAGCAATCACAATCGCAGCACGTGATGCCGTTTCAGGTAGAGCAACAGCAGCAACAACCGCCTCAACAGCAGCAGCAGCAACATCCTCATGAGCAGGATAATCCGCAACAGGGACAAATGAGTCAGCAACAACAGCAGCAGCAGCAACAGGCTCAACAATCTCAGCAATCAAATATATCCCACGCGAGCCAGGATTCTCATCAGTCTCAGCTGATGATGCAGCATCCTGTGCCGTTGAATCCAGCATTGTTGGCAGTGCAGAGCCAAGTTACGACGGTACCGACGACGAAGCACAACGGGCCAGGCAGACCGCCGAAGTCGACAACGACGAACAGCCAGTCGTCGCCACCGAAAAAAATGAAGTGTCAGTGCGAGATTTGCTTCAAGGAATTCGGTCACAAGAGCAATCTCTTCATACACATGAGAACGCACAACGGTGAACGTCCGTACAAGTGCACGCAGTGCGACAAGTGTTTCACGCACAGCGGCAATTTGGCAATACACATGAGAACCCACAGCGGTGAGAGGCCCTACGCTTGCCAGATATGCGGAAAAATGTTTTCCCACAGTGGCAATCTTTCGACCCATCTGCGCACCCATTCGGGCGTTAAACCCTACAAATGTCCCGTATGCGGCAAGGAATTTCGTCACAGTGGTAATCTCTCGATACACGAGAGAATACATTCCGGTATAAAGCCTTTTCAGTGCAAAGTTTGCGCAAAAGAATTTTATCACAGTGGCAATCTTACGACGCACATGAAGAAACACCCGATCCCTAAAGGATCCATAGACCAGCAACAACAGCAGCAGCAACAACAACCCACGCTCTGTGGCGACAGTATGATCGAGAGAAGCGATCCCAGATTGGACGGATTGGACGTTTCTCCCAACAACCCCGTTAGACTCGCCGTAAACGTCGCGTCCGCCGCAAATCGTTCCATAAACGCGAGAACGAACGATAATCACGAATCGGTCAAGAGCGAGGGCCGGGAGGACAAGCGTGGCGACGAATCGTTACAATTTGCCCCACCGACCAGTTAATCCTCGGCTTCGTCGGCTCATCAAGGATTTCGCTTTAATCCTTATCACCAATTTCTCGCCGCCAAGTCAGTCGTGCGACGTGACTTTTCAGGCTGAACTGAAAAATCTCTCAAGCGCACGAGGGAGCTTGATGGAACACGTGATAAGAATTCTAATGCACCCACGCGTACGTATTAAAGTCTGTGTACGTCGATTGGAAGGTTAAAGAAATGGGCGTTCGTGCACCTTGTGCGCACGTTGATACGACGAGATACGACTCTTTTCTATTGCAAAACGCTGTGCTGGACAATCTGTGGAATCTGTGTGCTGCGGAAAGACGGATCTCTCTTCCTAAGAAACAAAAAAAAAAGAAATGAAAGAACGAAATAATATTCTGAGCGAGTTACGAGTAATGTACTTAAAATCTTATCATTGTGCTTTATAAACGCGAAGTGGCCGGGCGAGAAAGAGTGGGTCTCGTGAGACTGTCGATTCTCGAAAATCGCTTTAATCTCACTCAAAGCTCCTCTCTCCCGTTCCCTCCTTTGTCAAAGGCAAGGTGAATTGTAAAGCAAGTTTTTACTTCGTTAGAGCGACACCTCTGCGTTTGCGCACGCGTTGGATACACGCGTGTACGTGTGATCTATTTTGAAAGCGGCTTTTTTTGCTCGGAGAAGCGAAAGCAGTGGCAAGGAGGTCCATTGCCAAATCTTTTCGTTCAGGGATCCATCCGGGAAATTCTTTTTGCCTATTATTAAACGAAGAAAATTTACATTTATACTACGGTAATTAAGCCTATCGACAAGTACATTACTTTGCTTAATTACTCTAGTTCCTGAGGGTATTACGTCGTCTAGATAAAAAAAAATCATGGAACTCGAACTTTTTTTTTTTTTTCAAAGCGAAAACTAAAATTAGGTTATAGATAAATATTATGAAAATATTCATATAGACTTATTTTCGAGATAAATAGACGCGGAAACGAGTCGATCATTGATGCATCAAAGTTTTTATTTTTATTCAGTATAGTTTATCAACGTCTCAGTAAAAATCTTGATCAGAGTTGCTGGGGATAAAGTTGTAATAATGAATTAAAATATTAGAATCCAATTTATTCGAGAGATGGCACTACCTGGTTCGTTGCGACTTTTATTTTTATTTCTTTTTTGAGCTCCGAGAGTCCAAACGATATTCTGAATATCGATAACCCTTTCTTCATTTGCCACTGTTTTTCAGTCTCTGCTGACTATCGAAACTGCAAAAAAAAAAAATAATGTTGCGGCAGATCTTCTCTTTCCTTCACTTTTCGAAAAAAAATTTCCGAGTCGTGAGCTTTCCCAATCGGGGAACGATCGTTACGTGACGATGTGACAAAAAAGCAGATAACCGAGCATGAGTCACGACACCGGTCAAAGAAAAGTTGTTCGAGCACCGATGGAACCAGCAATCCGGTTATTGACCGCTTTTACGTAAAAATAATTGCATTTATATCTATGCAAACATGAAAAGGAAATAAGAAAAAAAAATACGATCAGTTGGCTCGTAGTATTTAATCTTTGTATCCCAAGACAAATATTTTCTCCAGTAAATGCTATGTTACTTTTTACATGGTTTTTATTGTTTTCTTCAATCGAATCGCTGTTTCTTTTTTTTTTTTTTGAAAACTTGTACACTAGCAATAACTGAGACATTTTTGCAAGCTGTAAAATCGCACTGGCTGTAGAGCCGCGATCTCGTGTATTTTCTAGAGCCTGGCGCCGTCGACGCGTCGCCGCTTAATGGTTCTAACCGTAAAAAAATCCGGTACGCTCGCTTTAATGTTTCAACGCTTTCAACGAGTCCGTACTGCTCCTGGCATTGCCTTCGCGTCTTTTTTTTTTAAAAAGGGACGGACGATTTCGCTTGACCTTGACCTCACCCTGTTCCGACTCGTAAACCATTATTTTACTTTTCATTTTATTTTCTTTTGTACAATTATTATGATTTTTGATGTTATTCTCCCCCCGATTTCCAGCTTCTTCGTTTTCCATTCTCTTTCCTATTTTTCCATATTCCATGATCCTCGTTTCTCGGTATTTTGTGTCCGTAGCTGATTTATTCCTTGAACCTGTATTGCATTCGCACAATAGCATGAAAATTGCGGAAAATCCATACCAATACACAGTCGACGATTAATTTTCTGGGTTTTTCGAAGTGGGACAAAACTCCTAATAATTGAAGATCTAAACGAGTTTCTATTACTTGATTTGTATTTCTTTGACACTTGAAGCAAAAAAAAATCTACTTTAAATTCATACTCAAATTTTAACTTGATATTTTATAGATCCAAACTCGCGTTATTGTTTTTGTGAAATATCTGTCATAGATAAGTACTAAGCGTTTCGATATGCAGATGCATTCAAATTTTCTTGTTGAACTACCGAGCAAGGGGACATTTTTGCACCAGTAATTCGAGCAAAAAGTTAAACGTTAAATAAACGTAAAAAAATAAACTAGAAATACTTTATTCATGATTTTCTGAAGATTTCGAAACATATTGAAATTTTATTCCAAGATAATTCATAAATTTTAAATATGCGCTTTAACGAAAATGTGAACAATGGCCATTATTGCACAAAAACACACGATATCGGATATTGAAACTTTTTTTTTTCTTTTCAGTGCATTGTTTTGCATGATTAAATTCAATTAAATTAAATTTATTAGTTGATTAAATGAACATTTTGTAAATATAGTATAGGATTTTGACATTCCGGTATATTGATAATGATTATATAATGCAGGGAGTTTCGTAAAAGGTAGTCGTATCGCTGCAGACTAGTCAAAAGTCATTTGCAACTAATTAACGTAATTTACGAAAAAGTAGAGATCATTATAAAAAATAGAAAGGAATAAGGAAATTTATGAATTGTCAAAAAAGTTCAAATTTTTATTTACCAGTAATTGCAACATCAAAAACTAATTATCAACGGTTTGAGTAGTACTCGAGGATACTAACCTCAAAATTTCAAAATGTCACGTAATCGAAAAAGTATACGTTGCTTTCCAAGTAAAAAAAAGTAATTTCCAAAATTTTTTTTTAAGATAACCAAGATAGGAAGATTTACACACTCATCGAACAAAATAGATAAAGAAAACTTGAAGATGTACAGAAAATATGAGTGTAAATAGTAGGTACGTTTGAATTCGGTGGTTGTACGCGACAGTTTAAATATGGTGAAGTATATACCATAAGATATCCGTTAAATATTCGAACAAATACTCACGTTTAACAACGATTTTCTTAAAAAATAGAACGATAACCCCACTTTTCTTCAAAACGATAAGATTCGTAGGAATATACTTTATTTAAGTTTCGTTTTTCGCAAAAATCTTACGATTCATTATAAATAGATTCGATGTTGAAGTGAGCGGAAATAAGAATAATTTTCGTATCATCGTTATGATGCTTTGATCACGAAAATGAGTGATTTTTGATAATTAATTTCTCGGTAATTAAGTCGATGACCTACCCTAAAATTTTGCAGGAAGTTTATCATTTATAAGTACTAAAGTCTCTAATTTTTTTCAAATAAATCTGACGAATTGTTTAAAACGATACGACTACCTTAAGGAGGTTGGCTACATAAAACGAAATGATGAAAATTCGTTCAAATTTGGAGAGAATATTCTTCCATATGAAATACGTGAATACAATTTTT
>JAPYYW010004134.1:0-21580 GCA_030522545.1 Cremastinae sp. A BG-2022a
AATAGCACCTAAAAAGCACCTAATTCTTAGCAAAAAAGAAATTGTTTTTTTCACCAGTGTTCTGCTAACTTTTCCGAGCTCCTTTAACCAATCGAAGACTTTCGATTTATTCAGACTCAAAGTTCAATAACTCAATATTTCAAAAAAAACACTTTAGGACTTTTCTATCCAGAATTCAAAGCTCAATATTGATCTGAAAAGAGTGATCATTTTTTTGGACATTCTGTGATTCATGTAACCTTTAACCAAATCTAAGACTTTCGATTTATTCATACTCAAAGTTCAACAACTCAATATTTCCAAAAAAAAAATGCTTTAGGACTTTTCTATCCAGAATTCAAAGCTCTATCCAGATCCGAAAAGAGTGAAGATCATTTTTTGGACATCCTGTGAATGTTATATGAGCATCGATCGTTATGTTGGAACGGGCGCGTGGATAGGAATATCGCTGTTTCTGCAAATGTAACAATGAAGCTGACGTTTCTGGGCTCTCGCGTTTTCATGAATTTCAAACATCGCGAAGCTCGTATCTGCGCTCATTGTCGAGGAAAGAGCAGAGGCTTCGCCTCGTACATCCTCGCTGATAAAAGTTGCGCCCTTATGGCACTGGGAGAATCGTTGCTTGTTCGGCCTCGTTGTGAGGCAATCCACGTGTGCAAACGATGACAATAACCCAGGGGAGAACGGCGAAGTATAACAACTTTGACGATAAATGCTCGTGTACCTGACGTATGTTCTCTGGCATTATGGCACGAGAACGCTCAGTTTTGCCTTCACAAAGCGAAACACACGAACAAAACGTCCCTCCTTTGTCCCTCTGACCTTTTCAGTCGAGCTCTAATCGCCCGACCAAATATTCTCTCCTCCTTTTTTAATTCTAACATTAAATTCATCATTTAGACACTTGAACAATAACTTTAACAATTAAAATACAAAAATTAACATTTTAATGCACATAAAGAGAAATTTAAGGAGACAGATCGATAAAATTGGTCTTGAATCATTTTTCTTTGTTACCAAGATGATAAAAATTAAAGTATTTGTTTTAAAATATGGTTTCAATATTTATCAAATTTTATAATGATTTTTCTAAGATGTCAATTTGATTTTAATTAAAGAATGAAGTTATTTTACAAAGTTTCAAAAAATTATGAATAAAATTTTGAATTTAGAATATTTTCCTAGCTTTTTCTTATAGCTTTATACTTAGTACTCAATTTATTTATCAAATTTTTAATTGAAAAATTTCAATTTAAAGCGATCCACAACAATTTTTATTATTCCCATATTTCAAATATTTTTCGGGGATTTTTAAGAACGTCATATTGAATTATTTTCGTTTCTACAAATGCGAAAAAGTCGTTCAGGTGACACGTTCGATTCGGCAAACGACACGTAAATTTCGTTATCCCGAATCCGTCGGATTTTTTTCCGATCTCGTACATATAGCGTTGAAAAAAAAGGTTAGGGGAAAATGATATTACACCGAGGGTGGAATCCTTCGGGCGAGAGAATGGTCTCGTTTCGATGAAATCAGCCGGTCCGACGAACAAACGGATAATCGGGGACGCCGCGCCAAGTGGCTCTTGTCCGACGCACTTTCCGCTCGTCCACAGACATTTAACCGTATTATTTTCCCGAGTACATTCAACGTCCATTTTTTTTTCTGCATTCTACCAAAAAAAGGAAAAGAGAGATTCCAAAATTACTCAATCACGCTACAGTAATGAAAAAAAACACAATTTTGTCAATTGTCAAATTCGAGGAGAAAAAACTTGAAACAATTACTCGTCAACGTATAATTTATTGATAAAAATTTTTATAAGAATAACTTTTAACATTTTTCCAATTTGATTTAAAAAAAACACTTTTAAAAACAGACTTACGAAACGTTTTTTTTTATTAAGAATAACCTTTTGATAAAATAATATTTAAAAAATGAAACAAAAATTTTGAAAAGTCATGAAAATAAGTGAAAACATACTTATCGAGTACAATTTGAAGGAAAATGGAAGGAAAAGACATTTCGACAGCTGTCAAACGTCCGAAACGGTGGAGTTGTAAATTTTCGCGTTCGTTGAATTTAATATCTCGTTTCATCGAGTGCGTGAGAGCAAAAGTGCTGTAGGATTTAATCTCGCGGCCCCGGAGAGGCAGGATTAAGCTTATACGCCTCGACACGAATGGCATGTCATTGGGAAACCACAGAGGCGAGGAATTCCCGAGTAAATTAGCTCGTGGTATATTCACCCGTTTCTCTCAATCTCCGCGCTCTCGAAACTCATTCGTCTTTGGTTGAAAAGAGAGAGAGAGAGAGAGAGAGAGAGAGAGAGAGGACGCGAGAGAAGGAAATAATTTCCGTTAGTCTCGGTGAACTAAGCAAACGAGCTAGCATGGGACATTCAGACTAGAAGGGCAAAGGACTCGCTACTCCCGAAGGAGAGCTCCTCCACTGACACTCGCCTTCCAAAGCAAATTGTCCTTGTAACCTCCCTCTCAACATTTCTTGGCCCCCAATTATACTTACCTTTCAATCCGATCATCCTAATACGCTTGCCTTTATTTTTCTTAAATATCAATCAATTTCCAATCATTCACTCAATGTCTTTATATATCAAAAGAAATTTAAGTCATATTGTAACTTTTTTAAATTGCCTTTACAATAACTTATATCCCTTAATAATTTTTATGATAGAGAAAAATCGAAAAATAAATTAAATCTTCCTAAAAAATACTTTTGTTTCTAAATAGAAACAAATTTATTTTATTTGAAACTATAGTATTCAAATAAAATAAATTTTATTTAAAACAATTTTAGATTAATTTTACTTTTCTGCTCAAATAATAATTCAGGGAACAAATTTCTAAAATAAAATAAATAAAAATACTATATTTTGAAGTGCGAATTTTTATGCAAAAATTTCTCTTTAAAAAAATGCAACAAAAAATGTTAAATTTTTAGAGAGAGGCGAAAAATAAAATAAATAACGTTCGAGTACCTCCCACGTGTCCCCGGCGTAAATAAACGAGCCCTCGCTCGGACTTCCTAGGGGGAGGGGGTAAGGTCGTATCGTATAATCTGCAAAGCTCGGATACGTACCGGGGAACGAGACTCGCCTCCTTTCCCAAATTGTTCTACAAAGCTCGGTAACGGAAGTGAACGCTTAATCCTCTCTTTAACCCGTCGAATGACCCAAAAACTTTTACCTCCCGGTAAGCCTGTTAATTAATAGCGCGCATTTATAAAACTATAATCGTAACAATTCCGATAATGCGCTCTCTTCTCCCCTCACCGCTAGTAAAAAAAAATTGAATGTCGATGCGGAGCATCACTGATAATGAACAAAAAGGAAAGAAAAACAAACAAACATAAAAGAAAACATTAAAAGAAAAGTAAAGAGAAAAAAGTACAAAAGAAATAAAATAAAGTCGACGAGAATATTATTGTTAATTACCAAAAAGAAAGAGAAAACAAAAAATTAAAAAAAAACAAACATAAAAGAAAAGTACGGAGAAAAAAAGTATACAACGAGTATAAAAAAGCGCGTAGAATGAAACGTCGATGAGAATATATCGCTGATGAAAAAAGAGAAAAGCAAAGGAGCGAGAAATATGAAAAAGTTCAGTTCGAAAAATATAAAAAAAGAGGCTCGAAAGCTTCGCAACTTTCGAACGAAAATGAAAGGAAAGAGATTCTGCGTGAAGCTTTTCTGGTCTTTCTTTCCCGGCGGGGGATGGGAGCAGAGGAAGCGCACGATCGTGATGAATCGTGAAAGGAAGTGGAGGAAAATAAGCGATACGGAGATGCGAACGTTGGGCACAAAGCGTTTCGTGGCTTCACTGTAAACTCGGTACAAATGCTCGAAGCGGAGTTAGACGAGAGCCGAAAAGGGGCGTATGCAAGTCCCGAGTCCCGAGAGCCTGAAAGTGAAGCGGCGAGCCCTTTTCTCACGGAGCCAAATCCCCGTATAGATTTCACCCCTTCCAACCTATACTCGTGTAGGACAATGGAGATTCCATCGTGGGAATGGGACGAGAGAGCGAGAGAGAAATCGCTTCGATATCTGCTTTCTCTCTCTTCCTCTTTCACGCTTTCCGAGCAAAAGCTCTCGCGCCGGAGTCTCCGGTGATTCTCGGTTCGATATTATACACACCGAGAGGATTTCGATTCTTGAATCTCTCTCTCTCTCTCGCTTATTCGCTTCTCTGTTTATTTTCCTCTCCCTTCGTATTCCAGTCCTTTCCTCTATTTTCCTCTTCATCTCATCGCCCTTTCTCTCTCTCACTCTGTATTCTTCCCTTTATTTCGCTTCCCCATTTAATCGGCACGCATTTGCCTCCGCGCCGTGTAACGCGAGCGCTAAAAATCGTCGAAAATTGAATAAAAGTTCCTGTCCCGTACCCGCGAAAACACTCCCGCGGATACAACTACCGAATAATCATCTTCTTCCCCGCGATAAGAACGAGCGAGGGATGAAATTCGATTAATTTCGATATCCGAACTTCAGAAGCCGCGAAAATAAGGGGAATATATATATAAATATACCGCGATCATATTATAGAGAGTGAAAAAAAAGAAAAAAAAGTAAGGGAGTCCGCTCGATCGAGTAATAACGATCGCGCGTCGTGGCAGAGCGCGTTCACAATTTTCTCAAATGACCCGTCGCGCGGAGGAGGGGCAGGAAAAAAATTTACTTGGACCGTACGGGAGTAATTTGCAGAAACGATCGGGAAGCTCCGATTCGTGTGCTCGACGCGAGCAAAGTGAATGGAGTGCGAGGAAAAGCGAATGAGGGAAAAGAATAAAAAAAAAAATAAACGAGAGAGGAAGAGAGAGCGCGGGAGAAAAATGAAAAAAATAAAATAAAACAAAATTGGAGGGGAGGACAATTTTTGTCGACGAGCATTCGCAGCCGTTTCGCGCCCTTTTCCCCTCCCCCTCGCATTGTGCTTTATGAATATATATGTCGAATATATATATATAGGTTGGAAAAAAAGCTTCTCGTAAGCTCGACTGGATCGCGGCACGTTCGAAACTGCCGTGGATCGACGTGCCCTCACGTATAGCATAATCGAGAGCCCGGCTGGGAGGAAAACCAGTTGAGACTTCGAGAGTATTTGCGAGGATAAACGGGCGCGAATCGTTTTTGCAAAGTACGCCTAAAAAAATCCCATACGTACGTATATATGTAAGGGTATATTTGTCGTAGAAAAATTTTTCGCATTCACGAAAGTGTCTATGGGAATATCGGAAAGGATTATCGAGACGCTCCTCTCTCGCTTATATTCTGCGGATCGACGCTCTCGCGTAATCATTTTCTCTCTGTCTCTTTTCGTCGATACTCGCTTCGTCCGTTCTCGAAAATTCGAATTTTTCAGAGATTTTCGAAGAAAATTATTTTACGTTTCCATGCACGAGTTCCCATTTTTTTCACCCTTTTGCTTCATTTTTCAAATATTTTTTATTTATTTTATTTTTTTATTTTCACGTATAAATATTTACTCAAAGATCCTGGTTTCAGTTTTTCGATATTCACGTTTCTCTATCATTGTTTTTACGCCTTCGTGTATTTTAAACATATTTTTATGGGGATCTGAAATATACGGGGTTTAAAGTGCTTCGAGTTTTTATATAAATTCTCCTTCGATTCATCCTTCGGCCGTTTCGCGCCGAGCAGGCTCCTGTCTCTTGCACTTTTTTTTTTTAAACTTGCCGAACTTTGAGGAGATATAGGAAAATTTGATCAGACGGAACGCTCGAAGTGAGCCATCAAAAAGCGTTTTCTCTCGTCCTTCTATATATATCCCTTATCCATTTTCCCGGAGAATAAAAATTCCTTTCTAAATATTGAACGAGAGTGCAATTCAAGGATCTATCAAATTCTTTCAAACTACGCCGAGAATAAAAGTTCAGTCGAATCAACCAAATTCGATTAAAATATATTTTATATAGAAATTCATTCACTTTATTAAAATTTAATCAAATGAATATTTAAATAATCAATTTGAGTATACGCTGGATGCTGCATGATTAATAACGTTCAAACTAAATATACATTGCGTTAATTAAACCAATGTAAATATATTCAACAGTGTGTATAAATATTAAAAGATTTTTTTCAAAAGCTCAAACGTGTTCAACAATATTTAAAATTTTTCTAAAAATTTTCGTGTGGGGCAAATGTTGTTAAAAAAAAACGTTTTTTATGTTCCAGGTTGGTGCGATGCAATCGATTTTAGTGTCTGTCGCTGTACCCTCTTTTGGTAAGCTTTTCTCTTCGGTCCCTTCGGTGCATGCGACGAGCGAGTGCACCCTCGCAGGCTAATGAAAGCGGTTCGGCGCTGTCGTATAACGCTCGCGGTGGGGCAGGTTAATTAACCGGTCGAATTAATTGATCACCCTGAGAGAGCGAGGCTCGAGATCGCGAGAAAGAGAGACGGGGCGAGAGGCTACAAAGCTAAATTATTATAGAGCTTATACATATGTGTAGAATTATTCAACGTTCCATATCGAAGCTTTCGAACGATGCCTTCCCCCTTCATTTAACTTTCATCGAGCTAATGTTCTCCCTCCCTCGGCCATTCTATCAAATAATTAACTATTTGACAGCCAGAATCAATTTAGGAGCCTGAATATTCAAGTCCCGAGAATTTCAGCTATTCCGCGAAACAATTCATATTTTTCATAAGCCCAAGTTACGTATTGCCTCTTTGCTATTCTATCTAATTTTAGGAACCAATCCAACTGAATATTCAGCTCGCCTTTTTGAATATTCGATTCGTTTTGTTTCAACAATACTTGCACATAAGAATTTATTCATATTCTGATGAATAAACAAATCTAAATATTGAACATCCATTTTTTGATATGCTTCGACGAATATTTTCATATTTCCACTTTGAATTTGATTGAGATTTTGATTTAATTCTTTCACCGATTGCTTATTTGTCTTAATCATAAATCTTTTACACTTAAAATAAAGTCTTTAATCCTTAGCTCTAAACTCTTGGCTGGAATTTAAAGTCTTAAATCCTTAATTATAGATCATAAAAAGTCTTATTAAATTCTATGGATTATAAGGTCTCATATTGACAATCGATATCTTAATATTGATTGAGATATAAATCTGATCTTGAGAAAATGAGGTTACAAGTTTGAATAATTTTGAAAGTCCTCGTGGAAAGTTCAAGTGCCCATAATACGTCTGCGTTGAATGAGAAAGAGAGAAAAAAAAGTGAATATAGAAAAAGTTTAGTTTGATATACGGGGAGTACAGTTACGACGTTGCGCACAATCTCGCTCCTGTCAAGCTCACTCGGGGATAGCCCGGAGGCTTGACAGTTACGAAACTAAGCTCAAATATGGCGAAGAGAGCGCGGGATCTCGGTTGAGAGACACGTCGGGCCGGAAGGACTCTTTCGCCGGATCGAGGCTGACTCGTCGGGACGGAATTTTCGGTGGGCGCACGCAAGCGGTCCCACTCGAAGTAATAGCGTCACGAGAGTTATGTCTCCGCGTAACAAACGTATCTGCTGTTTGCATTCCGATCGGGGAAGAGCCCAGGGCCCGACCGAGGCGAATATCGCGCCACCCGGAACGAGACACGCGTCTTTTTATTTATCAGTCCTGGCACCTCCTCGTCGTCGTCGTCGTAACTCGCTATCTCTCAATCTTCGCGAACGCGAGGAATCGCCGAGAAAGCGGACGAACGCTTTGTGCCCGATCGAGATACGAAACTTCCGCTTTTACAAGTTTCAACGCCGTTTCTCGCTTCCTTTCCCCATTTTTATCGGGACCTCCGTCGTCCTTCGCGTTCTCGTATACCTCGATCGCCCACTTGCATCACAACTGTGCCACCGAAAAGTCTGCCGGCGATCTATCGCGTGAATTCTAATAGTTAGGCTACCTCGGAATTTCCAACAGTTTTATCTGCGCGCCATGAGAAAAAAAGATTCGTCGAGTCGAGTATTTTTTTTTTTTGATGTGTTTCTTTATAGGTATTTCAACACCTGCATATATTCAAAGTAATTGGTTTGGTGAACGAATTGTATGCTTTCAAAGGATGTAATTATTTTATTATTAGAATCATTTCAATTGCGCATTCCCTTCAGCATTTTTTTTTTCGATTTCAACATATTATTCGATCAGACCTGGGTCATACGCTGGGTCTCGTCGACTCATGAAAATTTCAACTTGTGATTTCTTTTCTTTCTCTTGACGAAATCAACTTTATTAAGGGGGGATTCTTCAAGTTTTTTGCAAAATAAAGCGAATGGCGCAGGAATTACATTAATTCAACAATTTTTAAAAAAGTTATGACTCTTTGAAGATTTTTGAAAAAATGGGAAAATTCGCAAAATTTTTCGAATTTTTTTTTCGTGATTTTAAGAGCCTATTCGATAGGAAATTGCCCGTAGATAAGGAAAATAATAACTATTCGGGGCGAAATTAAAGAATTTTTATTGAAAAATCGAAAAAACTGACTTTTCGATCAGTTTTTTCAATTTTTCAACATGAATTCTTGGATTGCGCTTCGAATAAGTAGCATTTTCGTTATCTACAGGAAATTTCCGATCGAATAGGCTCTTAAAATCACGAAAAAAAAATTCGAAAATTTTTGCGAATTTCAAAAATCTTCAAGGGGTCATAACTTTTTAAAAAATTGATGAATTAACCTGATTCCTGCGCCATTGGTTTCGTTTTGCAAAAAACTGTAAAAATCACCCTTAATAAAGTAGATTTGGTCAAGGAAAAGAAAAGATATCACTAATTGAAATTTTCATGGGTCCATGAGACCCAGTGTGACTTACCAAATTTAAAAAAAAAAATTTTTTTAATTTTAAGACCCTATTCGATCGGAAATGTCCCATAGATATCGAAAATGATAATTATTCGGGGCGAAATTGAGGAATTTATATTGAAAATTTCAAAAAACTGATTCAAAAGTCAGTTTTTTCGATTTTTCAATATAAATTCTTGAATTGCACCCTGAATAAGTAGCATTTTCGTTATCTTCGGGAAATTTCCTATCGAATAGGCTCTTAAAATCGAAAAAAAAAAATTTCAAGAAATTTTGTGAGTCACACTGGGTCTCCTGGGCCTATGAAAATTTCAATTAGCGATATCTTTTCTTTTTCTTGACCAAATCTACTTTATTAAGGGTGATTCTTAAAGTATTTTGCAAAACGAAACGAATGGCGCAGGAATCAGGTTAATTCATCAATTTTTTAAAAAGTTATGACCCCTTGAAGTTTTTTGAAAAAATAGGAAGGGGTATACCTTCAAAAATTCGCAAAAATTTTCGAATTTTTTTTTCGTGATTTTAAGAGCCTATTCGATCGGAAATTTCCTGTAGATAACGAAAATGCTACTTATAAATTCAAAAAACTGATCCAAAAATCAGTTTTTGGCCTTTTTTCCCAGTGTCGCATCCACTGTCAGTAGTAACAGCGATGTTTGGTCAGACAAGCTCGCGAAAAGTGCAACATGGTTCGTCTCTACACAGACGAGAGAAAAGGGACGAACACGCGTGCCGTCGACTCCTCTTAACGTTATTTTATTTTCTCTCTTCATTTTTTCTTCCTCTCTCTCTCTCACACTCTCTCCCTCCCTTATTCTCGTACTTTCTCTCTCCTTCCCTCACGCTCTCGTGCGCGTGCGACGCGGCGCGTATTTTTGTTTGGGACTTGCGCGCAACGTGCTCTCCTCATCTCTCGTGACGTCGCGGGAATTCGCTCTCTCTCTCTCTCGATCTTTCTCTCTCTCGCCGCCGTTCTCCGGCTTCGGGCTATCGGTAACTCGGCTCTCTCTCTCTCTCTCGCTCGCTCGCTTTGTCTGCCCCCACGAGACACACAACACTCCAGTTTCCCGTACACAGCCCTCGGAGGCGCACGTACGCCCGCGTCTCGTCAAAATAACAAGATTTCCTTATCTCGCTTCCGTAATCGATCAATCCCATTATATCCGCCGTAAATAAAAATACAAAATGATATAGATTGGGGCCCCGAATGAATTCATTGAAATGATTACGAAAACGCGATAACACCCGGTTTTTAAAATGCCCGCGGGACTGTGTCGCACTTTACGACTCGGTGATTGTCTCCTCGCGCAATAAACACTTTCCACACGTTATATTTCTCACAATTTTCATTCATATCCCATTATTTTTTGCACCTCACTTATATCTTTTGAATATAAAAAAATATCCTCGATTCGTCAGTTCGTGAGTTCTCTAAGATATCATACACACATTTTTTTTTATTCTCTTATTTTTGTTTTAAAATACTTTCTTGTTAAATTTTATTTTTTGTGTGGGTGTGTGTGTGTGTTTTTTCTTAAATAAAAAGCTTCATTCTCTTCGTTAATGTGGAAATTGCAAAAGCTCCGGGAGAATAATGATTTTCGATATCCGTGCGATATAAAGCTCTATTGTTTTATGGTGTCGACAGGAGAATGGAGTGACGTAATAACGCGTCGCTCGTCGCGATAGGACGAGCTTGATGGAACGTTTGTAAATGAATTCGCAGGCTGGCCCATTGTTTTCGAAATATTGGCGAGAGAGAGGGACGGGACGATCGAACGAAAACACTCCCGGTGTACAAACTCGATCTGTCCCTCTCATCTTTGCCTCGTTTATTTTTTTATTTTTTTTTTTCGTTTCGCTTGCAATTGGAATTCACGCGGTGTCGATGGTCAACTTTGATCTCGAAAGCTTTTCAATTTGTAATCCGAGCTTCTCTTTTTGTCCCGCCAATTTTTCAAATTATCCTTCCCACGCTCGGTTTGAAGTGGCTTTTGCGTTTTCGAGCCGACTGACTCGCGACTTCGATCGCGTTTTTTATTTTTTAAGTTAAATCCGCTCGTGGGAGCTTTTTACGATTCGATTCAATGTGACAATATATTAACAATAATTTTTTTTTAATCATCGAAAATAAGAAAATTATGTAAGAATTTTTTATCTATTTTTATTTTTATGTTTTTTCGGCAATGAAGCAAATTTTTATAAAAATTTAACGAAGCTACTCGAAGTGAAGAAAGAATCTGGTTGAGAGAAAACGAAGAATAAATGTTTATTGAAAATTTCGTATCTCGTCCATAAATCGTGTAACGATTCGATGTTTTTCCGGTGTGCGTTTTTTGTTTTTTATCGTTCTCGCTCCACTCTCGACTAATTTATACAGCCCCGGCGCACTGTAATTTTCCAATCTCGTTTGGCGAACGAATTTATCCGGTGCCGTACTTTTTCGAGGCGGCGAATGTTTTTTGCGCTCCGCCGTGCTTTTTTGCACGTGTGCGCAAACTGGTGCAACGCTGTGCAAGTGCCTGTACGTTGGACTGCAGTGGAAGAGGCAACGGGCCAAGATCCCTGTCGTTTCTGGTGCAGCCCCTCTCCGTTGACGTCACTTCTTTTCACTCTCACCCCTTTCCCACTCGCCCAGCCCTCTCATCCATTTTTCTTCTCCTGATTTTACCCCCTCCCTCCCCCTTTTTCTTCATTTTTTTCCCCTCACTTTCGCACCTCGTTGCGATATCCGAGGACTCTCCTGTCTCTCTCTCTCTCTCTCTTTCTCTTAATCTCGTTTCACGGTTGATCCGGAGATACGAAAAAAGTCGAGTCTTTCCCGCAGGATATCCGGGCCAATTTACGTTTACACGAGCGGGAAAGGATCGAAGGGGCAAAGGGAAAAAGAAGCCTCTTCTTTTCTTCACGAAGAAGCTCTCCAGGCCGGTAACTCTCTCTCCCGGTAATTAAATAACTTTCCTCGCCGGAGGAAAATTTGCATTTCGCTTGGGAAACGCGAAGGACACTCTCGAAAAACAGTGAGGACGAAATTTATCGCGCTTTTATGGACAGCGGATGCATTAAGGGACCTCTTTTATACGAAGAAAGCTTCGTAGAAAAAAGAGGAACGGTTCCAATCTTTTTTACATTAACCGGAATTCAATTTGACGAACGGAATATATCTTCTTCCAAATTCGTCGGAAGGGTGAAAATTATTTTGCTATTTTTGCTCGATAAATTATTGATAAATAATGTGGAAATTGTGATTTCTTACTCTCTTATTTCGAGTCTTGCCGAGCGCGTCGGAATTCTCGCGTCGTCGTGAATGGGAGTAAAAAATAAATAGAGAGAAAAAAAAGTGGTCGGAGCCTCTGAAACGAGATTAACCTTTTGAATGGTTCAATTTAGCGCTCTCTCGGAGTCTCTTCTCTCTTCTCCGGTTCGTCGTGAAACACGTCTTTATAGTTACAGCCCGTCTGACCTCCTCGAGCCGTCTCTACTCGTCATTCCTGCGATACAACCTCGCATCCTTCGCCTCAATCAAATTAATTTCGTTACTCTTTCAATTTTCGACGTATTAACGAATTTTCCGGGTTTTCGACACTCAACGACAATTTTTTTTAATTATAGTATCATAATTTTATTCATTTTTTCAGATTTATGAATACTTGCGACATTTTTGACATTTTTTTTCACCCAAATTTACACAAAATTTCTCTTGACTTTTTCAAAATTCTTTTATCAAAAGAACATCAAATTAATTTTTATATATTTATTGCACATTTAGCAAAAAAAATTTTAAAATATAATATGAAAAAATTATGAAAAAAAATATTTTTATATATTTTTAAAAATCTTTGCAAGGAATGAGTATTCTTATATATAAAAATTCGTCTCGATTTTAAGTTTTATCTTTATGTTTCTAATCGTGACATAGAATTTGGGTTTCCGAAAGCGTGGAGGAGGAAATTTCTAATATAAGTTAACGGCGCGTATACAAGTATATTTATATAGTTCCGTTAAAATTTTATTTTCCCCTCGAGATTTTTTGTTTCGCCCGTCACGAGACTTTTGGGAAGACGAAAAGGAGAGCGCGAGATTGGAGGCGGCAAAAGCCACAGGCGCGAGCGCATCCACACGCGTACAGGAAACGACATTTCTCTTTCTGTCGCGAGTCTTCACGCTGCTCATCCTGCTCTCACCCTCTCGCTACGGAGAAGTGCGTCGAGAGAAAAACGAACGAGAAAACCCATGAGAAAGAGAGAGAGATGGAAACGAGCGGGAAAGACTAAACGCGGACTTAAAAATACTCTTCACCCGAAATAGTTTATATATCACTCTCTTTCGTATACTATATATTTCGCGTCTCCTGTGCCCTCTCAGATTCTCATTTGTATATAATGTGAAACCAAATCTCCATATCACAAATATTTATTTCACATTCCCTCTCTCGTAAATTTTTTTTCCACTATTTTACATTTTTTTTTAATTTTTTATTCATTTCTTTCTCTCCATATGTTCTTTGAATACTTCCGGTTTGTCAATTGCATTGAAAAAGTATATTATAGATTTTATTACTGTCCTATATTAAAAAAGACATGAGGCTTCTAATTGATTAATTGGAATAAAGCGTATTATACGAGGCGTATTAACTTTTGACTAATCTCTACTCATTAAAAAAAAATTCAATGTGCGCTGCTTTGGAAATAATGACATTGATGTTTGCATAATTAATTTCGTCTTGCAAAAATTTGTAGAAATTACCTATTATGAAGTCAATATCGTCGAGGACACGAAAAGATATCCCTACTTGAAATTTTGAGATTTTTCTATTTTCGATTCTCGAAAAATCAGACTGGAGGTCCTCGAATACGCTAAATATTCTCAACTCATGTGAAATAAACTTGCAACACAATTTTCTATTATTTATATCCAATAAAACTGGACAGATATACCTGAATAGTTCGGAGATTGTAAACATAAAAAAAAGAGAGAAAATTCGTCGAACGTAACGAGGAAAAAAAATTTTCAAATTTTCGTTAATCCTGCCCTCGTCATTGTTTCCATGGTGATCGGTCGAAGTCGAGTGAAAAACCGAACAAGATCTTGATTGTTCGGTTTTATGACGCAATTTGGAATCAGTAGCCCGGTAGAAAGTGTCGGGGTAAGACGTGTCGGGTCTTGGCCGTAGTTCGCTACCAAAAAACCTTTCGTAGAAATAATTCAACAAGTTCAATTGAGTGTGAGTTCCATCAGTAATTTTCAATCATATACAAAAAGTGAATAGTTTAGTGTCTTTCATATATAATATCGTTTCAAAATACTTTTTAAAAAATTTCGTTGCGGATATGTATCCTATATAAAAAAAGAGATGAGATCTCTAATCAATTAATCGGAATAGAACGCATATTATTATGCGAAGTTGTATGAAGTATGCACTTAGAAGAACAGCAAAATATCGTCAAAAAAGCGGTCGCGTTTTCACTCGTATTATATAAAAGAGAAGATTGTATATACTGATTATTTTATCGAATTGAATATACATTTTATTTAAATATTATTGATATATATTTTGTTTGATTATTTAAATATATGTATATTTTCTATTAAAATAATTGGTACTTTATGGTAAAATTTACTACCGTGATTTCTCTGAGTGTCATATATTTATTGGTTATGAGAGTTTTTTCTTCAATCGTCGGAATTGTGATTTTCGTTTTAATAAACGCGCTGGTTACGTCGGCTCTCCGGCACGCTTCTCAAAGCTCGAATTCGCGTGATCTTCGCTCTCTCGTGCGTGTCGCCTCGACCCGCGAGCCTTTCAATTCCTTTTTTTTCACCGTCTCGTGCGAACTTTTTCTTATTACGATCGATTCTTAACCCATTTTATTGTGAATGAGAAATTGATTACGTTATGATTACAGGGGAAAAAATTCATTTACATTATTTCTCTTGTGTTCCGAATAATTATCATTTATTTCAACAGAATTATTATTTCCGACAGATAGAGAAAGTTTGATTATTTTCAATATTTTATTTACAACTCAAAAGTTAATTATTTTAGGAAAAAAAGAAAATAATTTCTTATCATAGTCTTGGTAATTAAAAATTATTTTTGAAATATTCTAAATAGAATATTATTCGTATACGACAAGGGGAATGAAAAATTTAAATGAAAATGAAATAACGTTTTTATATTTTATAAATATGTTGACAAAAAAAAATTTTTGCCTTTTTTCGTCGTGATTTAAAAACTTTGTCTTCGACAAAGGATAGTTTGAATTTGGCGAGACAGAGAGTCGGTTTTTCTTGGAAAAGCCTGTATAGATAAAATATTAATGTACAAAGCAGAACACTGGTGGACGAAAAGTCGGAAAGCAGCTCGCACATCGCCAAAAAGACGAATCGTCCGGTCTCAGGCGACGCGTAATTTATACCCCTTCGGTTAAAATAGTCCCCGTTAAAATGACACAAATATATACTATATACGTGTATAAACGGGTGTGCACATTCGTGCGTGTATCTTTCTCGCGAGTCGCACAATTTCTGCGCTCTCTCTTGGCCTTTTTGCTCTTTCGTTCCCTTTTCTCCATTTTTTTCATTATTTTCTCCCTTTTCTTCCCCTTCCTTCGCTCTTTCTCCCCCACACGGACAATTTAACGCACACACGTGCACAAAATGCGTGCCCGCGTACGAGCAACAAAGCCTGCGAGTGACTTTCCTTTATTTATCGACGACAGACACGCGATTCGTTTTTTCTCAATGCGAATCCTTTTCCTTTTCGCGAATCCAATTCGTTCATATTCCTCATTTTTTCTTTCACCACATCAGCAAAGAGAACTCACGATCTTTATTTATTTCGCCGAATTCAAGAATTTTTTTATACACTTCTCGTTAAGAAATTCACCGATTACGAAAATTTGTCCATTTTTTTACGAAAATAATTGAGATTTACGTAAAATGATTAATCGAAAATTTAAAAAATATATTTTTCATACGTACTACGAGGGTTTTTGGTTTGGAGTAGAGTCAAAGTTCGCTTTTTGAGTCGATGCAAGCTTTCGAGGGGGATGAAAAAAATTTTGTGATCGTTTTTTCTACAGTGGAAAATTTATGGGGAGAATAGCCCGAGCGACAACGAGACGTTGAAGCGACGAGTGTGTGTGAGTGCGCGTTACGACGCTGCACCGTGTGACGTACAATCGATAAAAGACGAATCACGATTCTGGTTAAAGTGTTTCGCGCGGTTACACGCCGAAGAAAACTTTTTGACAAATGGTTCAGCCCGTACAGACCGAGAACAACAACTCTGCCCTGGACATGGAGTCCCTCGAGGAGATGCTGCGAAAGGTAAAAAAACAAAAATAATGACCGTTTTTTTAGGTCGGACGAGTCGTTATTGAGGGAAATAAATCGATAAGAAAATTGTGGGTCAGAAGAGACAGTGTTGATGAAAAATGAATTCCCGATCATCAGTCAGAAATTTATTGAAAGAAAATCGTGTTATAAATTTAATAAATTTAATAAATCAGTTCACGACTGTATTTTTGATTTTTGATCAATTGGGTGGACTGTATATTGTATATTGGAAATGCGATTTAAGGAATTATATAGTTATAGTTTTGGTAATAATTCGACTCTTGATAAAAACATTTTATAGTGATGAGAAAAAATGATTTAAAAATATCAAGATTTATATATTTAATTTTTATTCGAAATGTTGTAATTTCGAATCAAATTATTTGTCAGAATCAATGTTCGTATTTTTTTATTTAAAGACATTCAGTATAAATTTAATGTTCCAAGATAATGAAATTATTACGGATCGATGATAACTTTTTTCGTTAAAAATTGTAACGAAGTCAGGCACAAATGAGAGGAGCATTAAAAGCCCGGTACATAAAATTGTATAGAGTGCTTTATAAGAATTGGGTCCGCGATGAAGAAGGGCTTTTTAACTGCTACTTCCTGTAATGTATTCTGCGGTACACGTTTCTCTCTCTCTCTCTCTCTCTCTCTCTCTATCGGTGTCTTTATCTCGCTCTCTTTCTCTCTCGTTCCCTGAATGAACCACTTAGTCGTGCATCCCACACCGACGCCGTGCAGCCTCATCTCCGACGAATGTAAAAAAGTAACGCACGTACTGGCAATTTCATTTAAAAAATAAATCCAAAAAGAAGAAAAAGAGTTCTCAATCGATGAATCTTTTTTAAAAAGTATTCAAAAATTAAAAAAAAAAAACAATAAATTTAAAAGCACACTCAGAAAATTTTGCAACATACGTATGCGCATGTTTTAAAAAATATTTATTATTTAAATGAAATGTTGTTTCATCAAAAATTAGGTAAATGTTTGAAAGGGTGTATGCGTACCCGCAATGAAAAGTTTTGTCGTTCGAGTTAAATGTTTATTGTCGAAGCAAGGGACAAGTTTTGACGATTTCACGTACGGGAAATAAAGCTCGTGATAATGTTTAAGAGGCGGAATTTTAGTCTCGAAGCTTTTGTGCGCCCTTTGTCCCGCGACATAATCGCTTTTTCCGGGCGCGAGGTTTTAATTCGCGCTGTATGACCGGCGTATCGCGCTTCGTTAGCGGAGAATGTTGTACACGCGCTTATGGACAGAACGAGAAGACCTTTAAAAGATGCGAACAGCGCTATCATTTCGTGCTGTGATGAGAAGAGAGAGAGAGAGAGAGATAGGAGAGAGCAGAAGAAGAAAGAGCGAGAGAGGGAAAGCGGAAGAGGACAGAAGCTCTCAAAGGTCCTCTTACTCCCCGTGCGCCAGGCTTAAACGTTTTACTGCGAGCTCGTGTCCCCTTTCTCGCTTCCATCACTCCCGGAGCCTTTCCTCAGCACACGCTTCCCCGTGGCCTTTCATCCTGTCGCGCCGAAAATTCAGACAGACGGAAAAACAAGCTGCACACGGCGCTATACCAAATAAAAACCAACCCCTGTGTCCTTTTCCAAGGCTTTTTGTACACTTTTTATTGTGCTTTGCGGATCAGAATTCTGAGCTCTAAAATCAGACAAGTAATTTTCGAGATTTTCATTTTTTTATAAATGTTTTATTTCTTTTTTACCTTTATATCTTTTTTGTCATTGGATTATCAGTATCAAGGTTCTGGTCAATTTTTTAAATAATAAGTGGGCTTAAGATGTTCGTTGATTCGTCAACTTTTAAAATGAAAACGGAAATTTTCTTCTTGCTCATGATTACTTTATTGTTAAAATCGTGTCATACATAGCAAAGGTCTTTATTTTACCATATTAGTCAAAATTATTCGAATCCCTGACGTTTTATTTCATTTTGTTCATGGTCTTCTCGATTCCAATATTATGTGTTCTATTGAATTTCTTAATTTCGCCGTGATTGATGTTGCCCTTGTCCATGGTGTTGTTGTCTATGGTGTTGTTGTCCGTGCTGTTGTTGTTGTTGTTGTTGTTGTTGTCGTTGTTGTCGTAGTCTACGCTGTTCGTTTGCCACGCGTTCATACTCAGGTGGATTGGTTCTATATCCGTATAACAATAAAGTATAAAATATTATTTTCTTCAAAAAGTGTTAAAAATTTTACACTTTTCAAATCTGACATCACAGTTGATTAAAAATAAAAGTAAAAGACAATGTAAATCATCAAATGTAATACATTATTTCATAAACCTTCAATGCACTATTTTTCAGAAAATTTAAATTCTTAAAAGATATTTATTTGAGATTCAATGATTAAAATTATTATTTTTTAAATAAATATTTGAAAGATATTTGAATGCAATTATATAATTATCTGAAGAAGTTTGGAGAACTTTTATAGACTTATATACAAGAGATGCGAGGATTTTTACGCCTTAACATAATAAATGCGCATGAAAAATGATCGAGTCTTACTCTAGTTTTCTAATAAATGCATTCAATCTTTCTCGGTGTTGTCTGGCTGCTTCACGTGCCTCTTCTTCCTGTCGAACTTGTATGTTGTTCCTTACACGTGCTCTATGATTTTTTCCAAATTGACTATTATCTTTTCGAATTTCTCCTCTCTTGACTCGTGCAAGCGTTCCTTGGTCATCGAGCTTCGGCCATTGATAATTATTTATTAATATAATTTTTTTTAAACATGTAATTTATCGCGAATAAAAGTAAATGTCTGACTCCGTACTAAAAATCACTAACGTAAGTTTAAAAACATAATGAAGTTAATTTAGTATCATATAAATGTAATACAACAAAAAATAGGGAAAAATTTATACGTTTTTTCAATAAGCACAAAAATTATGTCAGAAAATGATTCCTTCGACTTGGATTAAAAGATAAAAATTATATATCTTACTTGTTCTTCTTGAGCCAAGGCGCAGACAGCGAGTGTTCCAATAATTAGGAACCACAAAGCAAAGTGTTTCATCTCCATTGGCAGATCCGTGCTTCGTTATGGCTTTGTAACCAAGTGATGACAAGTTCAAAACGCGATCGGTTTATATACCAGCGATGATCCAATTTCATATTTATTTTTCTTGCTTGAAATGACTTTTTAATATCATTGTAATGAATGTTTAATAGCATTTTTATCTAACAAGGAAATTTTTGGAAGACCGTTCTTTTTTCCTTGTTATAACTCCCCCCCAAATATGAAAAAGACAGACATTCGAAAACAGACTATTCGATGAGTATCCATCCAATAAAGAATAGAACATTCCAGACTCTGCTTTCCATATGTTTGCAAATATTGAATACATTAATACGATAAATTCTTTAGAATGTTGATGACTAATTTTTCGTTCAATAACTTTTAAAACATGCTTTCCTGTTGTACGAAAATAAAAGAATTCAAAAAGGTAAAATTTCTTCGATATTTTTCACTATATAAAAGTATATTGTTCATTTTTTTCATCAGTTTTCTATTTTTTTATTCAAAAATATTAGCAAATTCAGTAAACTTCAAATGTTAACGTTTTTACACGCAGAAAAAGTTTTAATTCCACCAGAAAAGAACGTAAATTTTCCAAATTGTGTGTTGAATTACATATGAAGAGAAAAATTTTTTGCACCAAGAAAATAATTGAATTTATTTCGAGTGACGAGACGATAATTCATTTTCATGCTATCATATACCAAAAGGCTGCACCCTCAAGTTTTCACCCTCCTCGAGGAAAATTTGATGAAATTTCTCACTTGTGGGCACACACATACATCAGGAGTGGTCTCGTGTGTGGTAAATATACAATATCGCGACCGATGGGAGAATACGGTGACGATAAAATTTGTCTTGGCTCGTCACTGTCATCCATCCCCATTTTTCCAGCCCTTTCCCTTTTCTTTTTTACTGCTTATAAAATGTGTTATACCGCACATGGCCTGACGAGATATAGCGAATAATCTGCATACACCCGTATATAGTCCATAAAGTTCACTGGAACACTCGTAAATTCGCGTTGACAAAATTTTTAGCTCAAAAAATATGTTTATATATTTTTTTTTTTGAGATAAAAAAATACTCGAGAAAATTTCACTCTTAAGGGAAGTAGATATAGGACAAAGACCGGGAAAAATCGTTGAATTTAACCAACGACAAAAAAGATTGACGGAGAACGCGAACTCTGAAAATTTGAAAGAAAAATTTCGAAAGATTATATTGTCAATATTGGCAATGAAAATACATCAAGAAATTATTTGAAAAAGCATTTTTTTCGTCAGGACTCTCTGTACATTATTTATCCTCTTATATAAAGTAGATGGGTAATACGTGAATTTGGTCGTTTTGTCATCACTTTTCTGTGATTCTGATTGGTTAGCAGTGACGTGAGTTGGCAGTACACGTTTTAGCTCTACTCTTCACTTTTCTATTCAAGATCATATTTTAAGCTACATTTGGCTTTTTAAAACTGCAGAAGAGTTTTTTTTTAGTAAATTTATTCGAAAATTGTCAATTTTTTTGTAGCAATCAAATTCAAGTTGAAATAAGAAAAAATATGGTCATGAGTAGAGAAGTGAAGAGTATAGAACTAACGTACTGCGCGTAAGTTCGATCATTCAATGAGACTAACTTCATTTTTTATCCACTCTCTGAAATTGGTGGCTCGAATTATATCTGTTAGTTTGATATGTCAAACATCGAAATGTCAAAAATCGAAGAAAAACGCAACTGACTGAAAATATAGCCAAGAAAAATATAATAAAATGCAATTATCGATATACGAGAAGCAGTTGAGCTTTGAAAACATTTTTCTAAAAGTAAGTGGTAGCCCAACTCGGATTCTGTAAATTAGTAATCATTTAAAATACAACAAAAATTATAACTTTTATTTAACAAAATAGAAAATTTGTTTTTACAATATAATAAAAATATTGATATTTATTGCTTAAAAGTAGTTTATTTTCTTAAAACGATTAAAAAGAGAAATTTTTAAACGGGAATATTAAACTAAAAATAGATAATAATATGAAATATAAAAATGATAGCTATAATGTAATCGTACTACAGACTAATTTTTTTATTAATTACAGAATTAGATGTAAGTTGAATTCACATTCGAAAAAAAAACAAAGTTTTATAATTTTTATTTTTATTTGTAATAGAAATTCCAGGAAACACTACAATCGATTTTCAATCGTATACGAAGAGGAAAAAAATTCGACTTAGTGCGTCATTGGTATTACAGTACGACCTCCCATTAAGAACGGCGGCAATAAGAACGGTTCCCCTAATATAATCCGTGCTCGAGCGCTTCCCCCACTCTAACGCGAACCTCGAGCTCGAGTTACGCTCGAGTGAGTTTACACGCAGACCTCTCAATAAGAACGCCGGC
>JAPYYW010004135.1:0-18890 GCA_030522545.1 Cremastinae sp. A BG-2022a
AGCGCGTGTTAAATATTGCGATCTTCAACAATAAATATCTCAGCTTCCACGTGGTGAAGCTTTCTAAAATTTTGCACACATTTTTATACAATATCGAAGAAGCTTTGTTTAATTTTTTTCTTAAGTGAGTAATTTTTTTTTTGTTAATTACATAACAAGCACACCTTCACCTTGGATGACCTTGTATTTCGAGTATGTTGTTCTTTAGCCAATTTGCAAAAACTTTTCTTCATGAACTTTTACTCGCAAACCACTTTGTACATGAGAAAAACTGAGTCGAAAATTTGTCTTTTTACTGCCATGACCATATCACCTTAACAGAAAATTTTCGATCGAGTTATTACCAGGAATGGACAGAGCTCGATGCTTTTCTGAAAAGTGATAATTTTCCAATTGCTGATATGCGAAATTCGTCAATGATGGTGCAACAAAAATTATCTATTCTCAGAAAAGTATCGAGCTCTGGTCGCATCCCTGGTTATTTCTTAAATTCGAAACGTATTGAGGCATTTTTTTTTTATTTCGAGACTTCGAGACACATTCTTTTTCCATCGTGCACGGTCCATTTTTTTTTGCTGGAGAGCATCAATAAGAAGAATGAAGCGAGAGATAGCAAGATCTTTTTCCGTGAATGGCTTTTCGTATATTCTTCGGTTAGATCCTTTTCTCTCCTATCTTTTTTCATGCCGTCCTTCTTTTTCCTTGTCCTTGCGCCGCGTTTGCGCGCTCCTCCGCGACCTGAGCTACGCAGGATCAGGCAAGCGTAACGTCTCACATCACCTGAGACGTTCCGAATGATCGTGCTTCGCCACCATTGAAAAATGTCTTCGACCAAAACGCGTCATAAACTGAAAAAAAAACATCGACAACCCTTTTTTTTTATCATAATCCTCACTTTTGATGAGTTTAACGATGTAAGAAATTCATGAAGAACGAAAGAACAAAGTGTAAGAAGAACACGATGATGAGCAAAGAAATCGAAAAATATATTCTTAGCGATAATTATTCCGGTGGATGAGGAAAAAAAAAAGTTTTGTTCCAGACTATATTTTGGTCTATGTTTGAAAATGCAAATAGCTGAATGTTATTGCGCGAGGTAAAAGAGCGAGTTTTTTTCAGCGTACTTTGTTTTGTTTCTTTTTTTTTGTTTGTTTGTTGAAAGGGAGATACAGGAACTTGGGTTGAAGGGTAGCGGAGTCGCGCGGGTAGGGAGGGAGGCAGGACGGAAGGCTGGCGAGCGTCAAGGGATACAAGTAGCGACGGCGCGTACTCCCTCGACGTAAGGACGGTGGTGGGAGAAACAGGAGACCCGGGCAGTGCAAGCCGGGCAGCCTGCCCGACGTTACGGCCCGCTCCGTCTCCTGAAACTCTTTTGCCCGAGCCAATACTCGATTTTCAATTTACACGAAGAAACGAAAAAAAAAATTGATTTGCAACAAAAATAGCGCACTCGAAAAAAAAGAAAATTAAGTCGAAGGGACAAAAACAATTGCGGTACAAAAACGTTTCTTGAGCTTGGAGAACAAAAACGTGAACGGAGATCGGGGAACGGACGGACTCGCGACGGTTACTTTCTTCGACGGTTTCGGTGTTGAATAAAACAAAAAAAGGGAAAGATTGAAAAAAAAGATATAGGGATAGGTAAAAAATTAGCAGTGTAAAGATCAAATCTGGCGTAATTCGAGAGGTCCTGAACGCTGTGGAAGAATATGTGACACAGAGCCGGGTAAGAAGTTCGTAAGCGAAGAAGGAGAGATGAAGAATAAGAGATCGCAAGCGCGCTCGTATAGCAATTTCCCACTTTCTCATCGTGCTCTTCTGCCTTGTCTATCTCTTCTTTGCCCCGGGTGCGTGTGCGTGCGTGTGTGTATTCCCGAGTCAAGTAACAGGTTGGTGATTTCGATCCCGCTGGATTTTATTCAACCCTCCTGCTTCCATCACCATTAGTTCATTTTCTTTTTTTCTTCACCCACGACCGCTTCTTTTTTCTCCTCCGCTCACGCCGCACTCTCAATCTTTCCAGTGTCTCTCGGACGTCACCCGGAACATTTTTCTCAATAACCGAATCAAGAAATAATCGATAAAAACGTGCGCTGCATTCTCCCAGCTCATTTTTTTTATCAGGAACGAAAAAAAAAATGCGCCGATCGTTTTTTCATCATCTCGTGCATGGAATCGAGAATAAACGTTTTATCTCGTATTTTAGTCATGCCAAGAAAATTAACAATAACGCAAGTCCATATATTTGTTACGAGTAATCAAATAGTACTTTGAAGTAAACGCGTCAGCTAAATGAATGAAAAGGCAGGTAGGAATAGAGAGATTTGAGGAAATAATAATAATAATAATAATAATGACGATAGTCTGATGTGAAAGCGTAAAGCAGTGTGTAAAGCGTAAAGTGTGAAAGCGTAAAGCAGAATATACTGTATGTATATCTAGTCGGTTAGTTTTGCGATATTGTCCAAACAAAAAAAAAGGATTCCCTGAACTATTTGGTCATTAAATGTATATATCCGTAGAAAAAGGTGTGCACGACGAGGAAGTGGCTTTTTTACCGTTGTATATGTGCTCACTCTCGCGAAAGCGAGTCCCGTGACGAACGAGCGTATAAACTGTTGCGCTCTTCCCACTCCTGACGCTATCCGTCGCTCATCCCTTTGCCCCTGACAAACTCCAGAACACGGAAAATCTTTATTATAGTCGTGCATTTATTTTTCCAATAATTATTTACCATCTGGATCTCTCTATCTCTCTCTCTCTCTCTCTCTTTCTCTCTCTTCGTTTTCACTTTGATTACAATAAAAGAGATGAGGGAAAGAGAGAAACGGATATTTATTCTGTTGTGTTTTCTTTTTTTTGCAATTTGAAAATCGATGGACGTTATATCGTCTGTGGAAAATTTCTTGATGGAAAAAAAGGACAAAGGGTTGAAAAATGTCCATGTATTTCGAAGTGATTTTATTGTTGACTAGAATGTGAGAATTTACGTGCGTTTATCGGCGACTCGCGCTTGGAAAACTTGCGAGCTCGTAAAAGAGAGGAAAAGCCACAAAGACATAAAAAAGGAAACGACGTCATTCGTGCGGGGAGGCTTAAGATTTACGTTTCTCTTTAATGTCTCGTAGCAGAAGCCGAATGCCTTGAAAGTCCCTAAATTGAGTCAAAATTAAAATAATTACGTACAACAAGAATGGGCTATATTCCATCTAGGAAAAGTATCAATTGTACGTTCCCTAAAAAAAAAAGAGAAAAGAAATTTAATAAATACATTTCTCAGTCGGGAAAAGGAAAGCGAGAAAAAAGGGAAATACTATTTTCCAGCCTTCGTTGACACCTGAGCGAAATTTTCCTTTGATTTCAACTGCGTGATTTTATTTTCTCAATTATTCCATAATTAAATAAAGAGTAGAGAAAAAGTAGTCAAAGAAATATAATGGAAAAGTACAGAGAAGGAAAAGGTACGACTGGGTGAAGATAATTTTTTTTATTTCACGTCACCCTGTTCCATTAGTCAAAATTATATGTATATGATGAATTACGAAAAATTGAAAAAAAGAATATTGAGGCATAAATGCATATGCATATTCGTTTTTAATTTTTTTATTCACTACAAAAAAATGTTTAATTCATTAAATTATTATAACTGAAAATAACTACAAAATACAGAAAAATGTCTAAAATAGCACAATAATATATAATAATAAACTTTAACCTTCAATATATTTTGAAGAGTTAATTTATCGAAAAATTACAGAACTATTTAGCAAATCTTTAAATTTCCCAAAGTATTAAATATGTGTCCGTACATACATATTTGCAGGTCTCATCCCACTCACTATACATAAGATTGCAGTTCTATACACAAGAGAACGTAGGAAGTGGCGGAAGTTCCTCAATAATATAATGTCCCGGTGTTGAATCTCGAGGAAACATTAGAAGTCAGATATCAACGTCTTTTACGTTCTCGTCGATCATTACAAGAAACTAAAGTCCTCATAAATGTTTATTGTTGTGAGCTAGTGAAAACGTGTATACGATTAGATGCTCATAAGATCTAATTTGTGGAATATAAAAAGTTTTATGCTTGTCGCGTATCACAGGGCCTAAAATATAATATAATACTGCTTTTGAGAGTTGAATTTACTGGACAAATCGTTTTAACAAGTCGTCATTAAGGCGATGAGGTATCAGAGGGTTAAGGGGTGTGTGTCTGCAAATACGTGAGAGAAAGAGAATGAGAGAGAGAGAGAGATAGAGAGAGAGAGAGAGAGAGAAGGATGGAATCCCTGTAATTGAAGATACCTTGACCACGAAGATCAAATGTAATGGACCACTCTGAGCGGAGCTTTCGCTCGCGAAGGGAAGGGAATTGCGAGGACGTCCGGGGAGGGGAGGGGAAGGCAGCTGCAGGTGGCGGCGGGAGCTCGAGGAAGGGAAACAGCAAGGTAGGCCGGGGTTACGGTGACAGGGTCACCCGTTGACCGACTTTTCTCTCCTCGCCTCCTCTGATCCACAGATGTGGGCCACGAGTCATCCCCCCAACGAAGTCGACACGCCATTCCCCCCCCGGAATGCACTCGCTGTAACATATGGAGACACCTTCGTTCTCCCTCCCCTCCCCTCCAACCCTCTCTCCTTCTCTATACCTTCATTACGAACCACCACGCTGCCCGATCAAACTTATACCCCTCTTTTTCTCACTCGCGGACGCATTTATTTCTTCCTTTTTCTTTCTTATCGCGTCAGGCATTTTCTTTATTCGTATTTTTCCATATATGCTGTATCTTTTATTCATTTGTCGACCGTTTTCACGTTATAGTAAACAGAAAGAAAATAATTGCCGAACGTATATATATATGCAATATTGATATTCTTCTGAAAATGAAATTGATATTTCTTGGGGACAATGAAATAGAGCTTTCATCGAGTAATTTTTTTTCTCATGGACGCATATTTTCAATTTATTTCAAAATTGATTCGACTTTTCTTGGATGTCACGCGTGAGATCGATGGTACAAAATATATAAGATAAATGAAGAAAAAAGAAAGATCTGAACGAAAGCATCGTAAGTGCACGAAAATGTCTCCGACGCGGTGAAATATTATACAACTCCCTTTTTTCCCTTTTGGAATAAATCCGCTCCCCTCTTGAGTCCCCGAAGGGGAATATTAAAAGTAAAAGCCCTCGTTTTTCTTCGCCAGTACGAAATATTAATTAATTTGCTCTGCGCGTCATCTCTCTCGCAACGGTATATTATATAACTGATGCATGTACTGCGAGAAGAGGAAAAAAGGGACACGAGCGTCGAGCAACCTCTAATCCCTTCTACTTTTCCTCCGCATCCCTCTCACGCTCCCATCAAAATCCTTCGGTTCATCGTTTATTTTTATTATCTCGCTTGCGTCTATTTCCTCTCTCTCTCTCTCTCTCTCTCTCTCTCTCTCTTTCTCTTTCTCTCCCCATTTCTGTTTAGCTCGCTCGTTTTATAACCGCTCTACCTCTAGGCCACGAACATTTTTTTTTTTTTAATCAACGCGAGTTTGGCATTCGTTGAAACACAGACACACGTGAGATTAAAATGACGAAACGAATTTTTCATCCAGCGTGCTCGTTTCTCGCGTTGTTGCTTCGAGTGGCTTCGAGTTCCGAGCCCACGAAAAATAGCTCCGGAAAAAACTAACCGACTCTCGACGCGAGAGGATAAACAAAAAAAAATTGATTTCGCAATTTGCAAGCTGGAGATTTATTCGGAGGCTCTCAAAGACCTCGGAGAAAAAAAAAAGAGTGCGCAGCAGGTGTAATTGTACGGGGCTCGAGTTTATTTCGTATCGACCATTCTTCTCGAATAAGCTCTTTTTTTTCAATCTCGATAGTTTGCAAGGGAGGGGGAAAAAATCGGTGGATTACGTGCAGAGCGTGTACGCCCTCGATCGGAATTTTAGCGAAAAAAAAAACAACAAAAATGAGAGAAATGGGGACGTTTAATCCGGGATTATCGCTGATGGATGCGAGTTTCGATGTAACGAGGAAAAGCAACCTAATAAAATATCCCGCTGCGTATACGTGTCACGTACGTCGAAACATTTTTTAATATCGTTTTTCTCTGTAAATTAATTTATTTCCATCAAAGCAAAAAAAAAGAAAAGAAAAAACAAATACATACAAATGAACGATAACATAGAAATATTCTTTGCAAAGGGAGACGAGAAGATCAAAGTGAAATGTATATATTTGAGAACAACATCCTTTGAGTTTCGCTTTCACAAAAATGGTAGAAAAATATATATAGTATACGAGCGCGGATGAGAAGAGAAAAAGGGGGACCGCCGAGGGAAAAAAACTGGCACGAGAGAAAATAAGTTGATCGATTTCTGCACTGACTAAACTGACGTCGGTCGAAAGTAAAAATTATCCCCACCCCCGCGTTGTAGAGATGAGTCGGGCGAAAAGCGAGAGGGTGTCTGATCCCTCGGACGTATATTTTTATCGAAGAAGGCAAGGGACGGTGTGGGGAGCCGATTAGGAGATAAAGAAGAATCGAGAAGTGAAAAGCAGCTAAGGTTTTTCGAAGAGATTCCAGAGCGTATTCGTATGTATGTGTATATATGCGTGTAGGGGGGGACTCGAGAGTGGAAGACGCCTGACTCTCTCCTGTTTATTCCCGGAGGGTTACAACGCGATCGTGCTTCGCCAGTGAATTCGGCACCAGCCCACGCATCTTTTTCCTTTCTTCATCTTGATGCTCTTCTTTTTCATGCCCATTCATTTCTTTCCTGCTCTCCAATAATCGTTCTCAACTTCTCTCTTTCTCTCTCTGCACGCTCGTCGTCCTCTCTACAATGTAAAAAATTTCACGGTGTTAAACAAATAGTGTGAGTGGTAAAAGGAAATTGTGTAAAATAATAATATACCGGTGTGTTGGCAGTACGTTAACTGTACTCTTGACTTCTCTACTCTTGACATTATTTTTTCGTATTTCATCTTGAATGTGGCTGCTATTTAAAAAATTGACTATTTTGGAATAAATTTATTAAAAAAAAACTCTTCTACAGTTTTAAAACGCTAATTTTTACTTAAAATGTGGTCTTGAGTAGAGAAGTGAAGAGTAAAGTTAACGTACTGCCGGTGTGTTTCGTAAAAGATGTTGAACGGTGTTACTTTTGCTGATTTCACGACGGGGTTAAAAATCGATCTTTTCAGCAACAGGGATGGGCTGAGCTCGATACTTTCGTGAGAAATGAAAAATTTTCAGTGGATGATATTTATTGCACCATCGATGAAATAAGCATCACCTGTTGAAAAAAATTATCATTTCTCATAAAAGTATCGAGCTTCGCCCGTACCAGCTCACCTATAAAACTTTTTCAACATTTCTGGCAGTCCACTCTATTAAGTGGCAATAAACGGGGACGAAAATTAACGCGAAAAATTTAGTATTAGGCACCTGAGCTGAAGCTTTTGGCATATATACCAAAAAATAATTTTATGATCCATAATCCGAATATCATTGAGCAAATCCATCCTCGAGAGCATCTTTTCTTAATCAGGTTCGAGGGGAAGCATTATTATTTCAAGGAACTGGATACTTAAGTATAAAAATTTTTAAAACCCTGCCAGAAAATTTGCTATTCAACATCGACGTTACATCTGCTATGAAAAAAATTAGTATACAAAAAATTATTTTAAAAGAACATTTAAACACGAGATTTTTTATACAGTGTATTCTATGCTTGAACTATATTATTCTTTTTATTCCTATATATACGCACTTTTAATTCTTATTTTTATCATTATTCTTCATTGCTTATTATTATCTTTCTTTTTTTGGAGCTTTATTTTCATCCAAAGAATCTTCTTTTTTTGTCCTCGATGTGCTGAAAGATTGTATTTCGAGATTCCGTTCGACACGTAGTCACACCCTTTACCAATTGGGCGATACTTCTTCGAAAAATTTTATTCTACGCTCGTTCTTCGCTCCCTCGCTTTTGGCTCTTGAGCGCGAATATTTTCTTCCTTCTTGCTTATACGAGAAATCTTTGCTTATGGCATATTTTCATATATATTGAGTCATCAATTTTGTCTCTGCGGAGGTTCTTTCAGAGAGTAGGAAAAATATATACGGAAGTGGAAAAAACGTGCCGATATCCGTGTGTAATCTTCGAAATGAGAGTCAAAGACGTCGAAAAGCTTTACACGACGATGAAAATTATTGGTTTTCAGATCTCGGAAATTTTTTATTTCGTCTATCATTGTCCAAAGCAATATTTTTTTTCTTTCTTGTTTTCGTTAAATTTACAATATAGCGATATTGGAATAAACAAAAGTTTCAAACACCTGTAGCTGCCCCGATAATATGTATTATATACTTATAAAGAGTAAAAAAAAGAAAAAAAAACGAATGGGAAAAAATGTGTACAAGATACACATTCAATGCTTCGTAGTGACGAAAAACTAAAAAACAAAGTAATCGATGTTGTGTTTCCGGGAAAAAAGAATAGACCCCAAGCCCGGATGACGCTTTTTTCGTCCCTTCGGGAAATCGCGCGTTGTCCCTCGTATGTTTTTTTTTCCTTGCAACTGGCACTTCCATCAGAGAATCTATTTGTCTTATATTTTTTCTCTGGACTTCCAAACACGCTCGTTTCTGCATTCCGGCGAGAAAAAAAAAGCCGAATCAATTTGTCATTATGCGCGGGTCGTTCACCATACCTATATATTTCGTTGCAAGAGACATTTTTTTTATTATAATATTTTTATTAAAATATATATATATATTTATTATAATTTTATATCGCTCAAATTTTTGGTCCGAAGTGCCATCAGGAAATTTCGATAGGTCGTGGGGGAAAAATGGATTTTATCAGAAATCGTATAGGTCGGGGGAGGAATGATTACGCGTTATCTGAGCGATCTCGGAGTGGAAATAATGTTTAGCGGGGATGTTGGGAGGTCCTCAATCTTGTTCGAATATATATGTATATTTTTCAGGCGCGTGTACGCCGCTGCCGGGGGAAACTCGCGAGATTTCTTTCTTGTCTCCCGGGTAGCTCGATACATATTCCTTCTCGAAAGTGCTGCTTCTTATTCTCACTCCGGTTCAGCTTGACTTCTCACTCTATCACCCCCGCGGCTTCTCTTATTTTTCTACGTTTACACAAAAATGGATGCACTATCCTCCCCGTTCCCTCAATCGTTCTACACGCTCCATAAACTTTCAACTCGATCGACCGTACAAAATATACGAGAGAGTTATCGAAACACTCTTCAATCCGCATTTTTTTTAACACACGCTTGATGTGTTTTTTTTTACCGTGCAAGATTTACGACTTACTTTTCGTTGATCGCGCGTCGATATCATTTTTTACATATAATTTGTTGATAAAATTTTATACAGACATTTTATTCAAGAATATTTAACGTAACAATTGTAACTTAAAATTTCAAACGAATTAAGGATTTATGTCACATTTATGAGATAGTTAAACTTTTCGTGAATTTAAAATATATGATAAACTGAATCGATTGGAAAAAGAAAAAAGTATGGTTACTGATCATTTAAAAAAGATATTAAAGAATGAAACTATGGAGGTTTCCCTAACCTCTATAGATGAAACTGTCACTTACAGATGTGTACTCATTATTTTGTTTATCATAATTTTCATTGATATAGAAATCTATAGCTATATAAAGTTATTCCCCATCATTTGAAACAAAAAAAATAACCTTATTGTTCATTTAAAGCAAATAATTAGCATACAAGATTACATCTAGGCCTGTGTTACTTTAACCGGAAGTCGATCAAATTGCAAGAAAAAGCGAAAATTCATGTTTTCTATAGTCAACAGATAAAAAGAAAATATATTTTCTATAACTAGATACATTATCCTCGATCTTTCTACAAAAAAAAACTATCGTTGCCGATATTTTTACAGAAATATTCTTGATTGAATTTTCTCGTGTTCAGGGCATTTCAAATTGCATAGTTGTGATTGGCTTGCTGCACAAAATGTCTGTGTCTCGAGTAGTCAAATCAGGTCTTAATTTTATTTCACACTGTAGAAATTTATTAATATATTCACTTTTCTTATTCCTTAAATCACTATTTTGACAAAAAAATTTATTGCCATTATTATTTGCGCATAAAAGACTAATTAAAAAACACGAATAGATGTACTGCGGATTTGACGTGACATACATTATCCTTAAATGATTTCTAAACGTTGTGTCAATAACGGCAGTATGTTAACTTTACTCTTCACTTCTCTACTCAAGACCATATTTTAAGTTAAATTTGACGTTTTAAAATTGCAGAAGAATTTTTTTGAGTAAATTTATTCCAAAATAGTCAATTTTTTTTATAGCAGCGACATTCAAGATGAAATACGAAAAAATAGTGTCAAGAGTAGAGAAGTTAAGAGTACAGTTAACGTACTGCCGTCAATAACTGCCCTACAGGCTCGGACGTTGAGCCTGGACAGTGTTGAACCGAACATACTTGGTACACTTGGTTGACATACAGGGTCAACTTGAATTTTGGGAATTTGAGACACGCCTTATATTCTTCGACAACGACTTCTTTTATTTTTTATTTTTTAGAGGAAATATTTCGCCCTAAATCGAGATAAATTTGAGAGGAATTTCGTATCAGGGTGGCATCGGGCTCCTCTTCATTCGCTTCTCTTCTTCTGCGTCATGATTCATTGAAGAGGAGAGCATCAGTTTTCACGCACGTGTGGATGATACACTCTCTGCATTATATATTTACGCGTAGGCACGGATATAAGGGATTTTATAATACACCCGTACACAAGAGCTAAAAGTAAGAGAGAAGGATATGTGCGAAGATAAAAAGTGAGAAAATATACAAGCTCCTCCTGAATTTTGATATATTCTTCGATCGTACATCACGAAAAAGTCGTGCAAACCTGAGAGTGAAAGGTACTCTAATATTAAAGGACTCTTTTTTTTACGACGATCTTGGCTTTTGCAAAATTAACTTTTAACAAAAAAAAACATCAGGAGTTATAACTCTTTAAATATTTATATTTCGCGAATTTATATTAAATTGAAATATTTGAAAATTAAAATGTATTGGTGACTCGCGGAGAAAATTTTGGACAGCAGGGGAGAGAGTTCGGAGGTAAATAATGACGATTATTATTATGAAAGTTTGGTGAACCTGATGCTTTCCCTTCTCGAAAAGTTTGGCTCGTAAAATTTTCTTATCAGGCTCTTGTACATCGTATCGTGCTCTTACTTTTTTTTTCTTTCTCTCTCTTTCTTATACTTTCGCGGTGTACGTATATTTCGATAAGGCGATAATCATATACATGACAAAACTATCTGTACAGGAAGCTGGTATGTTCCGGAAGCTTCGGTGTTGACTCGAACTTTTAACCAGCGCCCGGAGGGCAAGACGTCGTCGTGGCGGTAACGCATATATCCTCGCCGTGAAAATTTTCCCGAGTTTCCAAGTACAACCGGAGATTCGCGCATATCCGAATAATTACGACCAAATGCACGCCCCCGTAAGCTCCGACAGACTTTGCCGTACTCTCAATTTGCGAATTTATGTACAAATTAATCCAGGCACTTTGCGAATAGGCTTTTACTTCCGAGACCTCTTTGCGACGACGACGCAACTATTATTTGAGCAAACAACACCGAGTCTGTGATCTTTGTAATGAAATTCAATCAACGCTCATCTCTATATTCTATAATATAGAAACTTTTTCAAAAGTGTTTTTTTCTATATAAATATATTTTTTATCTTTCTAACAAAAGACGTACAAGTCTTTTTTTTGTTATTCTAATTGGTTATTGACTTCATTTAAGATTCATATTTTTTTTATTCTTTCTGATACACTGTAAAAAATGTTTATTTAAATAATTTTTAAAAATGATATAAAAATAGTGAAAATTGAATAAATTTTTGTTATATGTTATTTCAAAATATATAGTTCACGACATTAAATAAAATTGTTGTCGAGTGTCAAAAAAATTTTTTCAAAGGTAAAAAAAAAATACGTCAAGTAATGAAAACCACCTCAATTCTTGGGCAAGCACATGGGGTATTTTGGACCCCAGAATATTAGAATTCGCACTTTATCAATTTTCTCCTGTTCAGTGTGAGGAGTTCTCTTGCTCTGCCTGCACTGAGAGAAAAGAATGATAAATTTTACTATACAAAAGTAACAACTATACTAATTATTATGGAACTAATTATATTCTGTTTAAATTCTATCCAAAATATACTTTATTTTACGATAAACATATATTTAGTTATAAAATAATCAGCATAGTTGTCACTTTATGAAAATCTACTATCGTGAATTCTCTTAGTCTGGCAGTGGTTTTCCCATAAAGAGTTTGGTCTGTCTGCCTATCCCTGTTTTCCACAGGTGCATATGTGCGCTTGCTCTAGGCTATACTTTTTATAAGAGACTTATCAGTATAGCAAAGGGAACGCCAACGATCAGGCGATCCGGAGCTTCCTCCATTTCTCTTTTTATACTAATCTTTCAACCTCCTTATTTCCCTGGAACCCCTGGTGACCAGGAATTCATACCAGGGTTACTTTATTGTTAACCCCTACAGTGATAATCGCTTACAAGCATTCCCAGACCACCGACGAATCAGCGTGGGAACAATAGAGTGATTCAATACCAGCTCTACTGTCGGAGGATACAAGAATGTTTTTACCCTTGGTTTCCATCGATAAACATAGTCTCATGCTCTCGCGATGGTTAATACCTCGGCTTGAAAGACCGTGGCAAGTTCACCCATCGAGATAGTTATCTTAAGGTTGGTTTTGGGGTTGAAAATCCCTGCCCCAAATCGCCCGTTAGCTCCTGAACCATCGATGTACCATTCATCGGACCATGGATGGTCCATACACAATTGGACCAGTCTTCCCTTGTAGGAATTTTGATCCTAAAGTGTTCAATGATCCGGAATTTCCGAGGAATTCTATTCTGGCTTAGAAAAAAATGGAAGCTTACGGGTGAGCTCCAGGCCCGTGTGTATCCTATCCCAGTGCTTTTTCGACTCTCCATACACCTTAATCTATTATATGTGGTGAATTTTTCTTGCTCCACTACAATGATGTACACACACTGAAAAAAAAATTTATGAAATTTTGTTGATTCAACAAAATTTTGGTTTAATCAACTGAAATTTTGTTGATTCAACAAATTGCTCTAAGCTATACTTTTTATGAGAGACTTATCAGTATAGCAAAGGGAACGCCAACGATCAGGCGATCCGGAGTTTCCTCCGTTTCTCTTTTTATACTAATTTTGTCGATTCAACAAAATTTTACTTTAATCAACTGAAATTTTGTTAATTCAACCAACATTTTTTTCTCAGTGCATATTTTACTCGGCTTTAAATCAATAAAGTATAAAATTATAAGAAAACCGTCCAATGAAATTCGATCGAAATTCATTTGTCTATCACATGTATTTGAGATAACTATTTGATAACTGATAATAAGATAAAAGATTGATGAAAATCAGTAAAATTTTGGGAGAATATGTGCCTCGGGAGTAATGGTTCAATCAGTGACCTATCTTGTACAAGATAGGAATGTAGCTTCGGGGGAGCTTGTGTATATGTAATTAAGTTAGCAGTCTAATTAACCGATCGAAGCGAGTGACGAGTGTGGAAGGAAGCGTGGGTGGAAGGAATAGGTGAGAAGTGGCGGAGAAGGAGGAGGAGGAGGAGAGGGGGGATGGTCGGAGGCAGAGGCTGAGATGGTTAAAGGGAAAGATATAAAAGGAGGATGAAGAAGGAGTAAACTGCGTGGTTGACGAGTTTCTATCCCGTAAACTCTTGTTGCTTTCTGCGCTCGGTGCGGTCGCGGCCGAGCTTGCGGCGCGACTCGGCATATACGGAGAAATGTGTGCGCGCTTCCCTCATATGTGTGTGCGCCTGTGTGGGTGGCCAGAGGAAAATACTCGCCTTGCCGATCAATAGCTACAGGTGGCAGCCATTTCCTAACCGACCCTGGCCTCGAGCATTTTCCTCTCTCTCTCTCTCTCCCCCGTCCTTCCTCTCTTATTGCTTTCTTTTTTTCCTTTCTCACTCTCTGTCTCCCCTGATGCTTTTTCCTTCGAATATTCAGCAACCCCTTTCTAAGAGCCTTGAACAATTTTTTAATCGAATTGCAAATTTCACACGAATTGAAAACTAAATAATTTTAATGTAAATATATATATAGTGCTTTTTCTGTCAAGTATATTTAAAAAGCTCTTTATTATCGAAGAATTTTTATAGAATAGAGGGTTTAGTTTGGCATGGCGGTATATAGTTTTGGCACGAATCAAACGTGGAGTCGATCTTCCCACGAAATAGTCGTATATCGAAAAATCCCTTCATCATTATTGGCATCAGAAGCGATCGAACTGACGAAAGGAGCGAGTCGCGACTATTTGCTTTCTATTTTTATACTTACTTCATAAATAGAATCTCCCAGATTCATTATGAATCAAAAAAGTTTCTGTGTCCCACTTGCTGATAACAAATTCTTTTTCCGGAACAAATTCTTTTTTTTTTTGATATAATAATATTATTTCCATCCGTGTATATGAAAATTGGATGAAATGTTTGATACCTCTTTGGATTCGTCTAACTCATGGAAAATTCTCGATTCCTCTGGTTCCGAGGTAAAAGTTATTTCTCTTGAGATTTTCCGGTGCGATGATTATATAGAGGAAAAAGCGCACATATAGATTTGGCCGCGTTTGACCTCTTCCTTATCACGAATCGATCTCTCTCTCTCTCTCTCCCACACATTTTATTCTGACACACACTTTGGTCACTACCCAAAGTTCGCGAGAGCCCCGACGGTAGAAAAAGTTGGCTGTGAGAAAGTATTTTTGAAAAGTTTCGGCGAGAAAACATTTTTTCTTTTTATTTTTTTTTATTTTTTTTTTCCATCAAAGCAAGCCCCGTCCAAGTCAGTGAGGAGTCAGTTTGAGATTTTGGAGGCACTCGGTACCCAAGTTTGTGCAACTTGAAGTCTTCGATGTTGGCCTCAATTTCCCTTTAATTAGTTTTAGTTTTGCGGTTACATGGACTTTTTATTGTTATTATTTTGGAGGGCTTATTTTCAAATCATCGGAAAAATGTCCATACATATTAATAATTCTTATCGTGGTTCATTTTTCTTCAATTCTTTACACACACGATATTCAAAGTTTGGTTTTGTCGATTTTCAATTTCGATTAATGAGCTTACCTTCCGTTCAGAATTTTTTAAATTCCCGTACGTTTCATCTTTCCAACTTTATTTCCTCCGATTCTCTGAAATCGTATATAAAATTCGCAAATTTTGAAATTAGTTATTTTTGACGGATTACTAATTTCGTGAAAGGTCACATGCGAATTCCAGGGAATCGAGAATTTTTTTTCTCGCCGTATATATATGGCCCTGCTTCGGCGGCCGCAGCAGTTTGCGCCGGGAGTTAATTCAATTTTGTTCCGCCACACCCAGATTGTCATGAATGCGACAGAGATGAGACCGAAGGAAAAAAAGTTTGAAATGAGAGGATATATCGCGTCCGAGAAAGCGAGAAAGACACGACCTCGTACTTTTTTTTTCTCCCTCGAACATCTCACGACCGTATAACAATCCAAATTTATTCTCTTTTATTTTACCTCTTTTCTCTTGATGGTTAGCCACTTTTTTATTACTAAATTAAGAAAAAAAAGCTTCGAGAAGGTTGCTCCGCACTTACTCTCTCTTACGAGTCGGATTTTTAACGCGCTTTTCGCCCGAAATTATGTGAATTTTTTTCTTCTTTTCACTTTTTATTACACCGTAAAATTGATGTATCGTCGAACCAGAGGAAAGACGGCGGTACGGCGTGTAATTGCTAAATTTATGCCCCTCAGACGCAAAGTCGTTTTTTTTTCTTATTTTTACTCTCACCCGTTTAGCTCTTATTGCTCCGCACTTGGCTTCGGGCTGTACATCTCGCGGTGTACCGCAGCAGCTACGGAGCGTACACAGCGAAACGGAGTAAAATCAGAAAGATTAATTCACCGGGTGTTCGTCTCTCTCACTAGGTACCCAACTTGAGATAATTAGGGGGCTCATTACTCATCCCGCAGACTATTTTCTTCGAGCGCGGACGATTTCTCGAGCAGTTATAAATCCGTTTGCGACTCGCGCCATTGTCGATGATAAATGGCCGAGCAAAAATAGAACAATGGCCAAGAGAGGTAGGAGGGGAGACGAGGAATCGCCAGATTAAAAAATGTCTCGCTAATGAGGCGAAAAATGAGTTTAACCTCGACACTGTGATTTCGTGGATTAGAAACATACTCGTGCGGATGCACTGAGAGCAGATTTGGTTGAAAAATATTTAGTTGAAAATATTTCGTCGAAACAACACTTGTTTATTTGAAATAATGAAACTTCAATGAAATCAACCAAGGATTTAGTTCAATTTGCAAAATAATATCGTTGAACGTATTGAAACAAATATTTTGTTGAATCAACTAAATTTTGTTTTCAGAGTGCGTGCGTACGTTTTTTATTTTTATTTTTTGCGCTGTTGTGAAATATCGGGCCTGATGCAAGAATAAATGAATTCGCTCATCGATCTCTGATGTATAAAGGATAAAATTTTGTTTGTCATTGAATTTGGCAGCTGATGAGGGATATATAAATGACAGTCTATTTACCGGCCATTAATGACGCGCATAGTTGTCATATATAGAGACCTGCTTCATAGTCATTGTACAGACTAAACTGGCAAGGGGCTATATATACCTATAATTCAATGCTTGATCGATTCTCCTCCTCCTTTGCTTCGTCATTTTTCACGAAAAATACGAGAGCAAACAAATAAATAAATATTTCACCGAAATTCGATGGTCGTATTGAGAGGAAAAAACCCTAATTGCTCTGATGAGAGACGGGCATTCAAGCAAAATAATATTCTTTTGTCCACAAATGAATTATTGATGAAAATATAGTGATAAAGCGTTTTTAACATACAGTTACATTTCACTTTTGGTATTTATATCGATTTAATTATTGTTGATCAAGTCAACAATGGGTTATTACTCTACAATAGTTATATGTCTATTACTATATGTCAATAATTGCGAAGAGACGAAATTTAATTGCTTCGATCCATGCGAGAGCGAAAAACTCGAGGCCGATGAACTCTAAAAATAAATTAATCATTTTTTAGATTTCATATGTTTCAGATGCTCATAGATAAATAATTGGCAAAAATCATAATAGGCTTCTTATAAAGTTTTTCGTCGATGATATTTTTCAAGTCACGCCCTTTTTATTGTCGTCTGGATCGAGGCAATAGTGAGAGTAATTATTCTCATTACTATACTATACGGCGAGAATATTTCGAAATTGCACTTCCCGTGAAATATAAATTTTCAAAATTTTAATTGTTGATTATTTTTTAAAGCGAGATGTCGGACGCCTTTTCTCTTTGCCATTGTATTATACATATATGAGATCCCTCCCCTCTACAAACTACTTTTTTTGCACTAGTCTAATTTATATACTAATTATTTATGAAAAAAATAAAAAATGAAAATAAAAAAGTTTATACGTCTCCAGAGGGTGAAAGTCCTCTATACGTGAGAGGTTTTTCGACTCGTTTATATATCGATTGCGGAAGGTCGAAGGATACATATACTCGATGAAATTGAGTTCGATTCTTCTATATTCGCGGTTCTTTGCTCCTGTGTACGAGCTTTTTCCGAAAGCTCGAAAATTTTATTTGAGCAGGAGTACATGCAAATTAAAATCTGTTGTACGTCGATTCAACAATTCAGAGATAGCGCCCATCCGTGCTCATGCGAAACTAATTTGTTTATTTTCTCTCTCTCTCTCTCTCTCTACTCTCGACTCCTTTTTCATTCTTCGCGAGACCGACAAGTTCGTAAATCGCAATTCACTCGGGAAATACGATTACACCGACGAATTCCCATCACCATTGGATTTTTTTTTCAATCGTACAAAGAAAATGATTTTTTTTTGCGATTCACTGGGAAAATGTTTGTTAAATCAAAGTAATACATTTTTTTTCTTTTTGACGTTACGTACAGAATGAAGAGAGGGGTTAGGGGGGACAGAGTCGAAAACCGATAGAAAACGAGATGAGGGCGACCCTAAATTTATTATGTGTATTTTAATCGATCGGGTTAGACGCGTGACAGGAAAAGCGGTTATCGCGCTCATATCGAGCTTGTACTATATACATATGTATGTATAGGACGATATGATCGGTGCAATCGCACGGAAAGCGAATTACAGCCGCTCCCCAAATCATTTGTAATCTGATATTCACATTTTACCATAATTATTCAATTTTTGCAATGAACACATAAAATATCGTGACAAAAGCTTCCAATAACGCACTTCTCAAATCATCCTCGAGTAAAACCCTCTTTGCTCTTTTCTCACTTTATTTTGAATTTCTCATCAATTAAAATGTTTATTTGTAAGCATTATTTTATACTAGCAGGCTTCGCGCCCTGGCGGTAATAGAAAAACTGATCCAAAATCCAGATTTTTTGTTTATTCAATATGAATTCTTTAATTTCTCCCCAAATAATTAACATTTCCGTTATCTACGGGAAATTTCCGATCGAATAGGCTGTTAAAATCGAAAAAAAAATTTCAAAAAATTTGGAGAGTCACAATGGGTCTCATGGATCCATGAAAATTTCAATTAGCAATATCTTTCCGTTCTCTTTACGAAATAAACTTTATAAAGTGTGATTTTTAAAGATTTTTGCAAAATGAAGCGAATGGCGTTGGAATCACGTTAATTCATCAATTTTTTAAAAAGTTATGACGCCTTGAAGATTTTTGAAAAAATGGAAAGGGGTATACCTTCAAA